>PVKU01006877.1:0-96158 GCA_004027475.1 Anoura caudifer
CCTCTACATCCATCTTTGCCCCTCCCAGTTTCCGCTCGCTTGGTCCAGGACACACAGCCGGTTAGGAGAGTCCCTGTCACAGTCCTGCAACGGCCTCCGACGGCTCCCCTGATACCCATGTTCCCGGATTCAGCCCCCCACCCTCCGCCAGACCCCCGGACGTCCAGCAGTTCCAAACTTCTCACTGTCTCCGCGACCCTGCGCCTTAGTTTACGCGACTGCTTTGCCCTGGGGCCCCTGCCCTGTCTCCACCTGAGAAACACCTTCTCCTCTGCGATCTCGCACGAAGACCAAATCGTCAACAAGCCTCCCTCAGACTCCCAGGTGGAATTATTAGCTCACTCGCCTCTAGTTCTGGACCCCCCCCCCATTCCTACTTTTATTCCCTCATTGAACCTCAATCTGTGCCAGGTGTTGTGCTGTGATACATTTTATAATTTCAGCCCAGAAAACTATTCTCGGGGTAGCTAACGCTCTCCCTGTTTCAGGGGAGACAGCCGAGGCTCAGAGAGGTTAAGTGGTGCGCCGAGACCTCGGCGCACCCAGGAGGCAACGTCGGAACCACATCTTCGGGACCCAGAGCCTCTCTTCCAGGTAGCTTTTCCTTTGGTAAGGCCTCCTCCTCTTCGGTCCCCAAGTTTCCCTCCCCCGCTAGATTCCTCAAGAGCACAAGCCATTTCTTCCTTTCCTGTCTGTTGTGTGTCCCCACTGCTTCGCCTGGTGCTTGGCATGCAGCAGGAATGCACTCCGTGCCGTGGAGGGAGCGCGGGCACAGATAAACCAAGGAATACAAATGCCTTCTCCTGCCCAATCTCACGGAATCTGCAGCAACCCTCCAAATGGCCATTAGCAGCTTCCTCTCACAGCCCAGGAATGTGCAGCTTAGTTAGAAGCACGAAAAAAAAAAAAAAATCCTGCCTCCAACAAGGGGAAAAGCCAGAGCTGCCGCTTTCCTGTCTCTGGGCTTGAGAAAGCCAGCACTCCAGGGCTGGGCTAGGACAGGTCCAGGAGCAACGGGCCGGGACAGAAGTGCTCTGCGTGGATGAAGTAATGTTTCCAGAGCGAACCAAGCCAAGGTTCTCACCACATCCTCCGAGGGGGAGAAACTAAGGACGCAGCTGCAGTGCTCCAGGTGACCAGAGAGCCCAAGGTCAGTGCGGCCAGAGGGTGCGATTTGGTCCCGCAGACACCCACGGGGGGCCGATGGTGGGCCCAGCGCCGTTCCAGGCCCTGCCAAGGTGCTGAGTTAGCACCACTGGCTGCCTGGAACGTCTCAGCAAACGAACTCTCCGGAAGAGCCAGCAAAATCCGCTGTTGACAAGTAGGGGGAAAGCAGGATCACGGAGGAGGACGCATCGGAAGCGTACCTGATGCTGCATGTGATGCGTTTTCAGTGCCAGGAAACTGGTTAGCTTCCTAAATAAATATATGGGTTCTGGGAGGTTTGCAAACATGTCTCAGCTCTTGGCAAGCAGCCCCGCGGGCACTCGGGAGAGGCTGCTCTCCCGTTTTGAGTAGATGTTTTTACCTGTGGCTTTGAAACTCTCTCCTCTGTCCCTGTGAGCCGGGACCCAGGGTGGTGGCCCCTAGAGCAGCTCGAATCACCGGCATCATTTCTATGGCTGTGGGACAGGGAGGCCACGGGCCTGCCGGCTCCCTGTGTGTGGGCAGCTCCCTACGGGCGGTGCGGTGCCACCCTCAGGCCGTCCTAAAATCCTGCTGCGCCACGGCTACAGCAGGGGGAACTGAGGCCCAGGGAGGAAAGGCACTAGCCTGGAGTCATGGCTGGACCCAGGCGACCCACAGCGCTCCTGGGCATTCAGCTCCGTGGTCAGGCTTAGGGAAGCAGCTGCATCGATCCCCAGAACGCTTCCATCCTCAGCGGAGGCCAGGATCAGGAATCAGGAAACAAAGGAGGAAATAGCATCTATCTCTGAGGCCTCTGTGCAGACTAAAAGGCCCGGCGCCTGTCCCCAGTACCCTCGAGACACCCTGCTTTCCAGAGCAAAAGGCGCAGGCTGCCCACCGGCTGCCCCCAGGGCCTGCTGGGAGAACTGCAGCTCAGCGGGGGCAGACACTGCCCTTGGCCCCCCCTGTGTGGCTGACTTGCAGTCCTTCCGCCTAAGGCACAAACACTGGGGAGCTCGCCCCAGCAAAGGAAATCCCCACTCCAGTTGGTTTTTGTAATCTGCCTGCAGATCTTGCCTGGTTAACCCTGAGGGTCATTTTAATTTTCCAGAGCTTTCTGACTTCCCTTGGATCCTTAATCAGATAAGGGCTGTGTGTGTGTGTGTGTGTGTGTGTGTGTGTGTGTGTGAGCGAGCGTGCGTGCATGCACGCCCGCGTGCCTGGGCCCACTCAGCTTTCCTCCCCCTGTATTTCCTCCTTCTCTCCCTCCTACAAGTGTGCGCACGCTCTCCCCCCTCCCCCATAATCACTCCCCATCTCCTCCAGAGTGCTTAATGGAGTCTGGAAATGAGAGGAAGGACAATTTCATCTCAAAGCCGACTCGAGGCCTCACACTCTCTTCCCTGTCCCCGTCCCTTCTCCTGTGGCTCTGAAAGAGGGTTTGCCAGGTGGGAGCCAGTGTCTCCTCACAGGAGGGAATGGGACCTCTTCCCTCCGCCTCTTTTGTTGTCCCCTGCTCTGTTGTGATTGGGTTCTCACGTCACTGCACGTTCAGGCTGGCAGAGGGGGACAGGAGGGGAATAGGACTTATGAAGACAGTTAACTGGATGCGGAGGAAGGCCGGTGGCTGGCCTGCACCATGGCAACACCCAGGGACAGAGTCCAATGGGAGGCCTCTGGGAGCTTGTCTCCTAAAACTTGATGGGGAGCCGCTGACTTCTCCTTGCAGCCTGTCCGCCCAGCGGAGCCCAGCACGGTTGGCGAAAGCGGCACTCAGCTGCCCTCCACCACAGAGGGCTCACACCCATCCAGATGGTGGGTGTTCTTCTCTGGCCTGGAAGCCCTGCCCTCCCAGGGCTGGGGGGTCAGCTCGATGGAGTGAAACAAAGAAACAAGAAAAAAAAAAAAAAAGCTGTCTCTGCAAATCCTGCCCTGCATTTATCTTTGTCCCACTGTGCCTGGCGTGAGGCTTGGTTCACCGTAGGCACTTAATGAATGTTCATGGCTCTGAACTGAATTCTCCGTTGATGGCATTGGGCTGGACCAGGTCCGTGGAGGTCCTTCCCTGCCCTAAGGGCTCAGGGTCTGATATCTATACCGCTACCCACCTGCAGTGTGAGGGCGCTGTGCTGGGCGCCACGGGCGGAGAGCAGAGGGTGTCTGAGGCGCCGGCCCGTCTTGGGAGCTCACCTCCAGGGGCTCTGCTGAGAAGGCAGTGAAACCACCAGTGAGTGCCAGGGGCCGATCTGCGCCATCCCCGAGTCTTCCCGAAGCAGAGGGTCCTGACACGCTAAGGGCCCTGGGAGTCACCTTGCCTCGCCCCATGGCTGACTGGTAAGTACCAGGGGTGCAGGGATGGCCGGCTCAGGGCCTCACATCCATCCGAGACAGAGTCAGGAGACAAACCTGCATGGATGACTCCCAGGACGGCCCTCTCTCCATAGCGGCGGGTTGCCAGGTCACGGAGGCCTGGGCACAGAATGGTCGCAGAGAGGTCACATGGTACAAAGCTGGGCCCAGCTATGAAGTGCTCCAGGACCCAGGAAAAAAAGGCACACCCAGCATGCACACCTTTAACCTTTCATGGTTTGTCTGCTCCTTGGTTTGCTTCTTTGCTCATTCATTCATTCGTTCCATGAATATTTAATGAGCTCCCCTCTGTGCCAAGCACAGGAAGTTGACTAGGCTGAGTCCTTGCAGGAAGGGGCTCACAGTCTAGTCCTGGCTCCCCACCTTGGCTCGGCCCCCCGGCCTTGCTCTTCAAAGACCCTGTCAGCCCTCTGGCCAGCATTGTTGCCTCTCTCAGCGCCCCTGGGACCCACTGCTGAGCCCCTTAGGGCAGCACTGCCAACCGGCCTGCCTTGCCTCACAGAGGGAGCCTGGACCTTTGGCCCAACATGGTACCTACCCAGGTGCTCAATAGGAATGGGTACCACCCCTCCCTGCATCCAGGGATGCCAGGAGCGTAGCCCTGGCTTGGTTGTCTGCCTGTCCCTGGGTCAGCTGGACCCCATACACTTTCTGCAGCCCCAGCCCTGTCCAGAGCATAATGAGTTCTCTCTGCAGGGAAGGGTGGGGGGCATGTGGGGGAACTCAGTGGAGCTCCTGGTTAGAGTCTGACCTTTGACCCTGGCCCTTGCCAACTCTGCATTCAGGGGCCTGCTTGTTCTCTCTGTTTGGGAAGCCACTTCTGGGACACGGGGTCTTCTAGGAATGGAGGCCTGTCCCCACGGCTGTCCCCCTGTTGCCCTCTCCTCCCCTTCCCAGAACCCTCATTTGGCTGCTCCTGCTCTCACTGGGTGGCTTGGCTCTCCTCCCATGTAGGCTTTGATACCGCTTGCTCTCTGAACGCAGCCATCCATGGTCTGGCCTGCAAGTCCCTGACCCGCAGCGGGCGGGGCAAAGCCGAATCCCCGGGAGTCCTCATGCATGTCTGTAATTCTCAGTCCCGGGGTGGACAGGCAGGAAGAAGTGGGCTGACGCTTAGGAGCTCAACACTTCCTGTCCTGTGAGCTGAGACGGGTCCTGGTGAGCAGGCAGGCCCTGACTGGCCAACAGCTTGATCTCCCCCTGGGCGTGCGAGGGGGCAGGGGCAGAGCGTCCCGGGGTCTGGGGTTGGCCTGGCGTCTCTGAAAGGCTTGCTCTGGGGCCGTGGGCAAAGCTGCCTGGGGGGTGACAGGCACTCCAGGTCCTGTTTGCGTCGCCTTTTCTGCAGCCTCCCCCCTGTTCGCCCCTGTGTTCACTCTGCTTCCATTATCAGCGGGTGAAGTGGAAAATAATCTGGCTCTTAGGGAAATGCACGTCCCTGCTCCTTTCTCTGGCTGCTAATGGAACCGGCAGCTGTCCCCAGCCGTGGGCGGCCGCCCCCATCCTCTGGGACTGGGAGGGGGAGACCTGCCAGGGGAAAGGACTTTGCTCGGTTTCATCTCCCACAGGGCACAGGGCTGACAGCATGCGGGGGGCGCTGAGAAACAGAGCGATTGATTTGGAGGTGGGGACTCGGGCACAATCATCACAGCTTCCGAGTATCGATCACCTCCTGTGAGTCAGGCAAAATTCGAGTTGTTCTCGTTGCACTATCTCATTTCATCCTCTCCCTGGCCCTGGAGATGGCTATCTTCTTCCTTTGTGGGAACTGAGGCTCAGAGAGGTTCAGTAACTTGCTTGGAGTCGCACAGCTAGAAAGTGGCAGAGCTGGGATCTACACCAGGACTGCCCGACTCCCTCGTTCATTCCTGGTACAGCAGGGGGCGCTGAGAGGGTACAGACACGTAGCTCCAACAGCGAGGTGCCTCCTGCCTGATTCTGCCCTGGGGAACAGGCAGCCCTGTCCCGTCCCAGGGCATCCCTATCCCAGTGTATCTGTGTGTGTGTGCATATGGCGGGGGTGGCGGTCCTGAGGCAGCCTGAGATTGCGGAGCTTGAGAGGTATCGACTTCCCGGCTCAGGGGGCACGTAGGTGGCATCTAGGAACTCAGGAGTGTGTAGCACACCTTTGGAGCTCTCTTTAAAGTCACTTCTGCCTTTTTCTTTTGGTAAAACTATAGCAGTTGTGTGCCTGTGTCACACCTTGGATGGGTTGGCCATCTGCGTTGTGTTCCAGAAATCCAAGTGTGAGAAGACGCAGTGATGAGCCCCACGTTGAATGGGCGAGGTGAGATGAGGTTTGAATGTCCTTGGAGGCTGACAGGGGAAGTTCAAGGCCAGCTGGAGCATTTGAGAGGAATGGTGGTGTAAGGCCGTGCCATCTACAGAGGGCCCAAGGCCTGCTGGGCACTGCCTGGCGTTTGGCCTGGGCTCAGAGTGGCCTCAGGAAGGGTTTTTCCATGTGTGACACCCTGTACATAATAGGTGCTCAATAAATACTCAGATCAAGAATGAATGGGCTCCCTCCAGGGACCTGATTGTTCTAACTCGGGAATGCTCCCTGCAGAAGGAAACATGAACTCTTTTTGGCCCCTACCCGTATGTCAGGTACCCTGCTAGGCTTTTTCTCGTATGTTATCTCAGCTAGTCTGGGCTTTTTCAAAGCAGGACATTCAAGCCTCCACATGGGAAAGCAACACGTGGCTCCCCAGGAAAACCCCCCATTGTCGGCAGAAGCCCAAGTCCCATCAGCTCCCCAGTTCCCCTGGGGAGGCCTGTGGGGTCCGTTCTCCTGACCCATCTTTGGCGCCTCCTGTTTGAATCTTCCATCTTTGCGGCTGTGCCGTGGTGCCGGCCGTGGTGCCGCATCTGTGCTCTGGGGGTTAGAGTGGCCCACGGCAAGGAGCGGGCAGGGGCCCCTACCTCCCGCGCTCTCCGGCTGGTCCCTGCACCCTGGGCCTTGGAGGTTCCGTGGTATTGTAAGGAGACCGTGGGCTCTGGGGCCGCCTCGTGTGCTTGAGTCCTGGCTGCCGTCCTGTGGCCCCTCCGCCCACTGCACCTGGGTTTCTGGTTCCCCCAGACAATGGGGATGGGGAAGCACCGTCATTCCCTGCGTTTTTGCTCTATTCTGTTTTTGTCTTCTTCTCACCACTGGGCTTAGTTAATCTCCTGGCGTGGGTTGTACTCCTGGCTCCACGCTTTCCAGCTCCGTGACACTGGGCAAGTTATCGACCCCTTTGAGCCTCAGTTTCCTCCTCTGATAAAGGAAAGCCCCCCCTTGTAGGTGGTCATGAGGATCAAATGAGATAATACAGGTAATCATGGAAAGTGCTCGACCCGGTGCCAGGCCCAAGTCCGGAAGAGACTATCTGCTTGTCATAAACCGGTGTCTATGAATAGCAACAATGCTGCTAAGGGTAGCAAACACTCACAGCACTATTTCAGGGCCTGTTCTCAGCAATTTGTACATGTTCTGTGTTATCCTCCCGCAACCCCTGTGGGGCACACACTGTGAGCAACCCCATTTTCCAGATGACGAAACTGAGGCCGGGAGCATTTAAGGGACTTGCCCAAGGTCTTGCAGCTGAACGTGGCGAGGATTTAAATTCAGGTAGTCTGACTCCAGAGCCCTGAGCCCCCCTCAGGGGTAGGAGCCACCTCCCAGAGGGGGCCAGCTGCCCCGGGGCCAAGGGTTCCCTTACCCGGCTGGGTCCTCCCCTCTGCGGGACCACTGCTGCTCTCACCCCCTCTTTTAAGCAGGCAGGTGGGGGGGGTGGCTGGGAGCCTGAGTTTCGGGGGAGCATCTGTGTGCAGGTCTGAACATCTGCCTCCATCTCGATCTGACGCCTCCCGTCCTCTCTCTGTGGAGAGGAGGTAGCACCTGCTTCCCATCATCTTCCTGGAGCCGCATGTTTGGTTTTATCCCCTCGGCACCAGGATGGGAAGGATTGTCCGCAGTGCACAGACGAGGGATTGAAGAGGTGGGGGCTGGCAGAAAGGTGGGGGCAGTGTGTGCAAAGCCCCACTTTTTGAGCCAGGGGCTCCTTGGCCACTGACAGTTGCACCCCTACCCAACTCCCAAACCTTCAGGGACACTCCAGGTGCACTAGCCAATAAGGCCCTCATTCCCTGATCTGCAAGTTGGGCTGCTTCTTGAGTCCAACCTGAGTTCGAATCCCACGGGCACTGCGTACTGACAACTTGGCTGAGATACTTAGTCTTTTAGAGCCTTAGTTTCCTCATCTGTAAAATGGGGATACTGATACTGGCCTTGCAAAATCAATGGGATATGAATGGTATTCTATTAAGCTTCTAACCTGGGTCTGGCACACAGTAGGTGCTTCAGCATTTTCTCCATGTTCTGTGTATCACCCTCCCCAAGCCACTAGGAGCATTTACGATGACAATCCCCATTTTCCAGATGAGGAAACTGAGGCATGGAGAGGTGGAGTTACTTGCCTAAGGTCAAGTAGCAAAGGTCAAATGGCAAAGGCTTCACATCCACCGGTCTCTCCTAGTACCTGGGCCATACACCTGGCCCACCCTTCGTCCAACTGGCCCGCTGGCTGCTCCTGCTTCCTGGCAGCTCTGCCTTTGCTCACGCGGGTCCCCGCACCCGGCTGCAGACTTTGGGTCTGTCTTTAATGCTGCCCCTGCAGAAGGCCTGTCCTGATTTGTTAGCGGAACAGAGTTTCCCTCCTTGCCATGAGCCTGTGTCTCTCTTGGATATTAAATCAAAGAATTTGGGCTCCACCCCTAGCCCTGCTACCCAACTGCTGGGTGCAACGAAAAACAAGTCACCTAGTCCCGGCTGGGTGGCTCAGTTGGTCGGAATGCGTTCCTGTGCACCGAAAGGTTGCAGGTCTGACGCTCGGTCAGGGCACACACCTGGGTTGCAGGTCTGATCCCTGGTCGGGAGCGTAGAGGAGGTAACTCATTGATGTCTCTCTCTCTCATCGATGTTTCTCTCTCTCTCTCTTTGTCTCTCTCTCTCAAATCAATAAATGTATCTGTGGGTGAGGATTTTTCAAAAAGTAAGCCACCTAGTCCCTTGGAGCCTTGGTTTCCTCACCCAAAACAGCAGACACACTTTGAAGTCAGCTAGTCCCTGGTTCAAATCCTGCCTTCCCCTTTAACTAGCTGTGTGTGGTGCTGGGTGTTTTAAATGAGCCTCTGCTTCCTCTATGGTGAGTAGAAATACTTGCCCAGTGCCCAGAACTATGCAAAACAGCAGAGCCGGGTGGTGGCACACCTGGATTCCGGAGCCCAGACGTCTGGGCTCAGACCCCAGCTCAGTACCCACATGACCTTGGCAAAGTTACTTCGCCCATCCGTGCCTCGGTTTTTCCATCTGTGACAAGGAGATTGCAGGAATCTGGCTCTTCTGGGGGCTCAGAGACCTCCTGTGCCCGGCCCCTCTGGCTAGGGGGCTCTGCAGGGGGACACTGCTGCAGGAGCAGGCAGGCACCGGAGAGAGGCTTCCTCTCTTCTGCAGTTTGCATTTACTTTTGTGACAAGCCAGTGAGCACGGAGCCGATTCAGAGAACTGCAGAGGGAGCAGCCGCAGCAGCTGCGTGCTCGGCCCAGCCTATCAGTCAGCCATCAGGGCGCGAACCGGGGGAGGCAGTGCCGCCCGACGGTCACCGCCACCTGGGGGAGGGTGGCGCCTCCCAGGGAAGCTGCAGCCACCCCTATCCTGTGCTGGGCTCAGCCTCCAGCTCTTGGGGGCAGGTGGTGGCTGTGTCCCAGCCTGCTGAGGACCCCAGGGAGCAAGCAGCACAGGAGGCGACTGCATTCACACAGCACCAGGTGCTGTTGTGGACCTGCACACCCAGGTTCAAATCCCAGCTCACATCCACCCGCTGAGAGACCCAGGGCAAGTTCCTTAACCTCTCTGAGCCTCCACGTTCTTATCTGTAGAATGGACGTAGTAACAGCACCTGCTTTGCGAGGTTCTTGGGAAAACTTAGTGAGATCAGTATGGAAAGCACCTGGGCGGTGTGTGGGGTGCAGTGACCACTCCCTACGTCGGAGACGTCAGAGGTAAGAGGCCCTAGTGGTTTGCCGTGAGCAGCGTAGACGCTGTGGGACTTCACTTTCCCCTCGGGCAGAGGACACGGAGGCCCTGAAGCTCCTCTCTCACCTTGTCCTCGCAAACGCTTTCCAGCAGCTACTGTGTGCCAGGCTGAGCACAGGTTCTGCACGGGGCGAGACGACCTGAACAGGAGACAGCCCCTCTCTCAAGGAGCTCATGCATCTGGCTGGTGGGCAGACGAGGAACCCAAAGGATTAGCTGAGAAGCCCAGGGATCTGGGCGTGGAAGGGCAGAGGAAGAGACTGGCTCCGATGGGACGACCTCTGAGGGGTGACATACGCAGGCAGAGGACAGGCCCAGGAGACGCCCGAAGCAGATGGGGAGGAGCAGGGAGCGGCTACAGTTTTGCTGCTGTCAGACCACAGAGGGCCCTCGGCGCCCAACCTGAGACCCCGGACGTGTTCCCCCAGCAGCAGGCACAGGGCGCCTGCCGCGCCAGCCTCACACCAGGGGCAGGGCGCGGGCTCAGCGCTCCGTGCCTCGCGGGGAGCCAGCGTGCCTGGTGTCGCAGAACCTGATGGCCCACGGCCGACGCAGAGCTGCCAGGTGAGGGTGGCTTTCTCCCTCTCAGAGAGGACTCTCCTTGTCACAAAAGGCTATAAAACAATTTTCTTTAAATAACAAATCTCCTCTGTGTCTTTCTTCTTTTTTTTTTTTTTTTAAGGAAGTTTGCTTAGTATGCAAGATGTGTCAGAGCTCTGCACTGAACTGCTGGCCATAGTTTCTTTCTTTAAAAAATTTTCTAATTGTGGTGAATACACACAACACAAAATTTAACCTCTTAGACATTATTAAGTGCTATTGTGCAACCAATCTCCAGACCTTTTTCATCTTGCAAAATTGAAACATTGTATCCATTGAAAACAACTCCCCATCCCTCCCTTCTCCTCACCCCTGGCAACTGCCCTTCTGGTTCCCGTCTCCCTGAACGTGGCCTCCCCGGGTACCTCCCACTAGTGGAACCTCGCAGTATTCGTCTTTACGCGACTGGCTTCCTTCACTCCGCGTATCGTTTTCAAGGTTCATCCGTGTTGTCGTGTGGATCAGAATTTCCTTCCTTTTAAGGCTGAATAATATCCCGTTTTCTGAACATACTGCTTTGTGTTACCCATTCATCCAGCAATGGACACTCGGGTCGCTTCCACCTCTTGGCTGTTGAGAACCGTGCTGCTCTGCGCAGGGGTACCGGTATCTGTCTGAGTTTCTGCCTCGCCATTTTTTGGGGTGTATACTCAGAAGTGGAATTGCCAGATCATATGGTAACTCTATTTTTAATTTTTTAAAGATCCATGCTACTATTTCTGGGCACAGGCTCTTAGACGCAGGAGGAACTGCAGAAACCACACACTCCTGCTTATGGACAGGGAGATGGGGGTTCGAAAAGGACCTTTTTTTTCCTGTCTGTCCTGTGAGTTAGTGGCCCAGTCGAAACTAGAGCCTGGAATTTGGGGTTCTCAGCGCACGCCTCTGGCACCTCTAAAGACAGTGATGGGAACACCCCACCGCAGCGAGGTGATTCTCCCTTGTCGGTAGACGGGACGCAGGAGCCCAGAGAGGCATAGGCTCCTGAAGTCACACAGCCGGCCAGGTGGGTGGGCAGGCAGCTTCCGAGTGTTCCAGCTCCCCGGACTCCCGGAACCCCTCCTACTCTGAGCTTTAGTCCGAGAGTCTTCAAAGCCCCAGCAGGTTGATGAGGGTGTGGCTGCTGCGGACAGGCCGAAACACGGAGGCCCCAGGTGAGTCACTCTGTCTTTGCTCTCCCGTGCAGCTGGGAAGGGGGCAGGCGTCTCTTGCCCTTTGCTCTTCTTCCCCACCTGAGGAAGCCTGCTTCTGGGGTGTTTACCAGCTCCCCCTAGTGGAGACACCAGCTGTCCTTAATCTGGACCACAGCTCCCCAAACTCCAGGGTCCTCTCTGTGCTGCAGGTGGGCCAGCGGAGACCCTGGGAGCAAAGAGGCTGCAAAGAGGGTGGGCTACCACCCAGGCACCCAGACAAGGGCACCCAGGCCTCCTGTTTTCTCTCCGTCCGTCCTCACCAGATGGAAGGGACGGGGCACCCCAGCCCCTGCAGGCCCTCTGCTGTGTGCCTCCCAGAAGCCTCCTAAATGCCTTTGCCCTCCAGCTCTGGGGGAGGCCTGTGCCCTTAGGGTCAGTCTGTCACCCTGAGCTCATTAAGGATGCATGAGGTTCAATTTGTGAGTGAGACCAGAAGGCAGCTGGGTCTATAATAAACTTCCCCTCCCGCCCTGGCTGGCCAGCACGGCAAAAACATTAGGTGGTGGCCGATATCACTTATTTATTACTGAGCACTTAGGCAGCTGTTCTGGGCTTCCGCCCAGAGCACCCTCCTCCCTCTTCCCATACACCAGGCCCCTCTCCTTACCCAGGCTGCCTCCTCTCTGCTCCACCCTTTCTGTCCTGAACTGCCCATGCCACGCCGGGTTGCACACAGGGGGCAGGCCAGCCACAGCCACACAGTGGCATCTGAGGCTGGGGCTGCCATTTTTACCCCAGCCTGTCAGGCGTGAACCCTCCCGGCGAGGGTAAGAGGCTCACCGAAGGGCACCCAGTTGGTAAATGTCAGAGCCAGGATGAGCCCCCGGTTGAGTTCGTGAAATGTCCTGCTGTCTCCTCCCAGCCTGCGTGGAGGTGCATGAGGGTGCAGATAGGAGGAATCTGGTCCCAGCAACATCAGGGGCTGCACGGTGGCTCTGCTTCAGAAGCCAGCCTCGCTCCTGAGCGCCGGAGACGGCAGGTCTGGCCTGAGATTGTGACATGGGCTTTGCTCCCTTCTGGCTGTGTGTCAGAGGTCTGAGCACCCAGCCTCTCTGGGCTGCTGCTGCCCTGTTCTCATAGTGGGATCATAACCAGGGCACTGTCCTGCCTCGTGAGGCTGTGGGCCCTGTGCCGTGTGAGGAGGGTGTGGCTCTGAGGAGCCCTTACAGCCTCCGGCTACTGTTACACCCTTGTCATCAGAGCGTGGAACTCTGGGACACTGGGATCTTCTGAAGGAAGACCTGACTCCCACGCTGGATTCCCGAAAAGCTCAGCTCCTACCACCTCCACCCCCAGGAGGCCCAGCCAGAGGGGACAGTCAGCCAGCCACTCTCTCCCACCTTTGTCTTATTGTCGTTGAGGGAAGAGCCAGAGGAGTCTGAGGGACCTTCTTGTCTAGACCTTCTGGCCCAGAGAGGGAAAGGGGTTGACCCAAGGTCACACAGCAACCCAGTTCCAGGCCCCTTGCCTGTGCTGCTCCCAGTGGGGTGTGGGGCTAGCTCAGTGGAGGACAACGGACATCCCAACCTTCTCCCTGAGTGAACGCTTGCAGCAGGGGTCACAGGCAGAGTCCCCCCTCCCAGGATTCCCTTCGAAGTGAGGTGAGAAGACAGCAGGGTGTGTGGGGGGGGCGGGGGGAGGATGAAGGAAGCTTCTGAAGGCCCGGAGGTTGGATTTGTGGGCCCGAGGGATGGAAGAGGCCCTGCCAGTTCACTCCGTGCCCAGGACTGGGCTGCAGGCTGGACCAGGAGTCGGGGGTTCCGGTCACAGTGAAGTGGTTATTCTGGCCACCTGGGAGCATTTGGCTCTACCCAAACCACGCTCACGGTTTCCTTCTCCAGCTGAGGAATCCGAGACCCTGGCAAGGTGAAATGGTTTTCCCAAGGCCCCACTGCTTTGGTTCTGCCCTGACCACACCTGGCTCCGACGGCCAGAGGTGCTCACCCAGAGCCAGGACTCAGCTTCTGTCTCTCTCTGGCTCCCGCCGCCCTCCTGGGAGGGGCTGTGCTGTGCCTCATGCCTATTTCCCCTTGCCCTCTGGGCTCTGGCCAGAGCTTGGCTGCAGTGGGCACACCTGGCTTCCCTGGTGCGTGGAAACATCAGATCTCGCACCTGCCCCAGGGTGCCTCCCCCCACCCGCCCCAGGGTGCCTCCCCCCACCCGCCCCAGGCTGCATCAGCAGCTGCCGGGCTGAATAATTCATCGAGCCTTGTTTATTCTTCCCTTCCTGGCTGTGAGAGGCTCTCAAAACCCCACCACAGCCCCCACCCGGGTCCAGCTGCCCTGGCCTTCACCCGCCTCCAACGTGGCCACCAGAAAGCTGCTCCAGGACTGGGCCATGTGCCTTGGCCGTGAATTATGCAGCCTCCTTTGGCTGGAGCAGCCTGGGCCTGCGGTCTATCCCGTTGATGCACCTGGAAGGAGTTTGTGGGAGGCAGGGATGGAGATCGCTCCATCCCCGTCTCCATCTGAGCTGAACCCCAAGTCCTGGGGGATCGAGTCATCTGCCAGTTGTGCCTTTGGGCAGAGTGCGCCTCTCTGAGAGCTCCCCAAGCTCGAGACAGAGACCTGCACGCAGCCCACCCTCAGGGTTTGGGCGGCGGCTTCCATCACCCGTCACTCATCACTCATCAAAGGGCTGACCTGCCCTATCGGAGGGGCCAAGACAGCCCCTGAGGAGTCAGACAGCCCAGGTGCAAATCCTGACCTTTCCACTTTGCAGCTGAGTGGCCTTGGGCAAGGTCCTTAAACTCCCCAGGCTTGGTTTTCTCATCTGTAAAATGGGGATAGCCCAGGTTCCCACCCAGCAGGCAGGCTGAGCAGCGCAAACACACGCAGGACCGCGTTGCTGTTGCTGGTCATTTGTTTGCCTCTCCCGTGGTCCTGCCAGCTTTTCGTAAGAAGGTCCTGGATTGTTTTTTCTCCCCCGGCATCTCCAAGAACTGGTCCCGAGATGGCTCCTTGTAGATGCTTGGTAAATGCTTGTTGAATGAGTGAATAAATGAGTGAGTGAGTGAAAAATTGCTCCCCCGAGACGCCACGGGCTGACGTAGGAGGCAGTGAGAAAGAGCCTGACGGCCGGGGGAGTGCCCCACGGGGTCGTGATTCACGCAGAGTGGATGGAGGCCCCGGCGAGCGAGGGGCTCTTTCAAGCTCCTCCCCTCTCATGAAGCAGCTGTTGGCTCTAGGAGTCAATGAACACACGTGGGGTATCGGAGGTGGTGGTGGGAGAGGATGGTGATGATGATGATGGTGGTGCAGATACAGGGATAAATGCTATGACTTGAGGCGGGTGAGTGTCAGCAGAGAGAAGAAGCAGCTGATCCACTGGGCCAGCCCATCAGGCACCCCGCTCCTCATGGGCAAGGACGCCGGGCTTCCCCAGTGTATTCTTGGTGCGTGGCCCGCGGAAGGAACTCCATAGAAGTTCACCGGGTAAGTGAGTGTCCTCGGTCCACAGGCAGTCGGGCAGACGGCACAGGACTTCCTCCCTTCCCAAACTGGTACGCAAACTTCCCAATCTGCCCTGAGCTAGCCTCAGTTTCCCGGCCATAAAAACGTGAATCGCTCCTCTTTGCTTGCTAACCTCATCTGAATTGGCTGGTTCCGGCCCCGCTTGGCCTGCCCGGCTGGATGCCTGGCCTCCAGGCTTCTGGCAACCGCAGGCCGGGAGGCGCTGCGCCCACCCTGCCGGGCCCTGAGAAACTATTTTGATAATTCTGCTGCTTTCGGAAAGACAGCTTCCAAGATCAAGGCCAGGTGGTGCTGGTCTTTTTTTGGAGGTGCTAATTAATAATTTAACTTCACATCATGATAATTTTATTTGGTTGCAGTTTGTGGATTTATGATTATCTCATCCATCCGGTGTCTGGTGCTGGGCCCCCAGCATCCCTCCTGCTGTTTACCGGAACGGGCTGCTGCAGGAATCTCCCAACTGGGAGAGGAGCTGAGGAGAGGCACCCTCGTGGGAGGGTCTCTAGAACCTTCGCCTCAGCCAGGCTGCTGTGGTCTGCGGGCTGGATCGGCTTTCTGGAATCTCTCAAGGGCTGTTTTTTTGGTTTGGCCTGGTTTGGTTTTTAACCTGGGAACAGAGGCTGGAGGCAGCGACCTTGAAGCTTCGGTCATCTTGGTTTCTGTGGAAATGGAGATGACAAAGCCCAGTATCAGCCCATCATCAGGCTGAGAGAATGTCGCAGCTGGCCCCACGCTGCGGCCCTGCGCAGAGAGGGGAACTGAGGCTAGACACTGGGAGGGGCTAGCTCAGGTCCCAGAGCCTGTCCCAGAGCCTGGGCCTCCTCCTCGCCCAGCCCTCCAATGCATCCCCCCTGCATGCTTCCTGCCCTGCCCTTCATGTCCCCTTCCCTGAACAAAGAGCCCAGGAGTTTTGGGGGGAGTGGTCCAGGAGCATTTTGAACGGTGGCCAGGGGTAAGCCTGCAGACCCCTCCTTCCCGGAGCCTGGGGACCAGGCCCTGACTACCTCTCCTGCTGGCAGTGAAGAGTGAAGGATAAGCCCCCAGAAGACTGGCAGCCAGGGCCGGGCATCCCTCCCGAACGTGTGCAGACCCCCCCTGGGCCTGGCTTTGTGTGCCCCGTGTTCGGTGGGTGATACTGGCACCCATCACCCAGAAGTGAGCGTGACTTAGGTTCAAGGGCAGCTGGAGAGGAGGCGGGGCCAGGCTCTGAGGGGCGTGGTTGAGGTCATCTTCAGCCTCTGACGGATGTGGAGCCGGGAGCGACTTGACCACTGAGGGAAGACGCTTTGCCTCTAGTGGCTGCAGCTGATTTCCCGGTGACAGAAGGGAGAGAACTCACAGAAGAAGTTGGAGGCAGTGTCCCCGCCCAGGGAGGGTGCAAGGCTCTGCTGCGCCTCCTCTGGCCACTGGGTGGGACTGCAGAGCTGCTGGGCTCCTCCTCACTGTCCTCTCCACCCGAAGCTGGGCTAGTGACCAGGCCCCACTTTGGCCTCTGCCCATGCTAATGAGATGCTAATGTTGAAGGCCAGATTGGCTGCAGCATCAAAGTGTTTGGGGACCCTCCTGACAGCTTGAGAAGCCCTCAGCCACTGTGGGCAGCTTGAGCTCTAAGCCAGGATGTTCTCCCAGCAATTGTACCTGTCAGTTCTCATTAGAGCTGATGCCCACGGTACCTGCAGGGACATAAATGGCCTCGTTCCCCCCCCACCAGAGCTCCCAGGGACACTTGCGACTGGTCTCGTCAGGGTCCCTGGTGGCTCCAGAGGCTTCAGTGGTCCCAGGGTCAGATCTTGCCCGTTCAAGATCTTACAGGACCCCTCCTGCTCAGATCCACACGGTGACTTTGCTTGGTTTTGATTTCTCCTACCCAGGGCTTGAGACAGTTTACGTTCTGACAAATCTTCATGGTGACGCAGGCTTTCTCCCCTGGATGCTTAGAATTCAAGGACCGTAGAAGGTCAGACCAAACAGTCATTAATGATTGGCAAATGCAGGGTTTTTTTTTTTTTAACATTTGTTTTTTATTTGCTTGAGAAACTGTCAGAATAAAGTATATGCAAATTGAAAAAATTAAAATACCAGAAGGCTTATAATACAAAACACACTCTGTCCCCACCCTTCCTACCTCCACTCTTGCTCTCCTGGGGACAACACATTTTAAACTCTTTCAGCTGCTACTTCTGCTGTTTGCCTGCAGATTTCTGAATAAAACGCCTGCATTGCTGTCTCTTGCTTTTGCCCTTTGAGACCCCAGCTATGGTCTCCCTGTTCTGGGGGACAAGGATTTCACTCTGTTACCCACCCACTCCGCCCCTTCCTCCTTGTGTAGTTATACTGTTCCTTTTTGTCGACTCTAGAACATTATTGTGACTATGTAAATGTGGTTCACTTCAGCATCAAGTATAACGGACCATCATTTTTTCTTTCTCGTGTATTTTTTTTTTTCTGGTGCAGCAAAGAGGGCACTCACTGGTCAGATACCCACCTGTTGTTCCCTTACATTTCTCAACTTCCCTTCCAGTGGGCTCGGGGCCACGGGACTGGACCGTCCCTTCGGCTGGGAGCCTGTGCGCCTCTCCACCTGTCCCTTCGCCAGCGCCCGCGAGGAGACGGGGCGGGCCATGGGTTCCTTGTCCGCAGATACGGAAAGGAGGGCTGGCTGCTCAGTAGGAGACACGATGTGAGTGCGAAGTCAACTCTGAGCGTCTATGGTGACACCAGGTAGTAACTGTCTGGGTAAATATCCCCAAAGGTCGTAATGACCTCACGTTTTCAATTGCATCTTTTTCTTCAATGTTTCCAAAGGGTGCATCGGATCTGCCACAGCCTTACTCTTAGTTCTTTCGTTCACAAAAAACTGTTTTATATCAGCTCATCTATCGATCCCTTCTCTTTCTCTGGATTCTCTCCTCTTGGGCCCCTGAATTTCTTGTTTCAGTCGGGCCCATTCCTCTCCAGGCCTGCTGCGTGGTTGCCCGACTCCTGCGCCGAATCTCCTGTTTTCCGGATTCTGGGGTTTTTTTGGTTAGTTCCCACTTTTGCTGGAGCATATCCTCTGGTAGCTTAAGAAGGAAAAGCATGTGCAAAGTGAGTTTCCCAAATCCTTACACATCTAAAAAATATTTATATTCTGGACTTTTGTCTTAATTGTGCGGCTAGGTATAGAATGCTATACTGAAAACAATTTCCCTCGAGAATTTAAAAACACTTCACTGTTACCTAGTACCCAGGGCCGTTCCTGAGAAATCTTACAGCCATCTTGACTCATGTCCTTTCATGTGAAACCTGTATTGTCTTGCCAGAAGTTTTCAGGGCCGTCTTTTTGTATGTTCTGACATTTTACAATAACACGTCTTGGGGATGGACCTATCCGTCGTTCTGGGTACCGTGTAGGAACTTTAGGCCTTTTAATCTGGAGATTCAAGCCTTTTAGTGCTGGGAAACCTACTCGGACTATTTCTTCGATAATTCTCTTCCTCCTATTTTCTCTGTTAATTGGGTACCAGTTCCTGGGTTGGCATGTGTATCAGCCATGATTCTAACGATGCTACAAACCAACCCCAACGCCGGAGTCTTGCAGCGTAATGACTTGCTGTGATGCACCTGTGGCTGAGGGTCACTGATTCAGGCTGAACTTGGCGGAGTGGCTAATGGTGACTGGGTTACATCCCGGAGTATGGTAGGGGTGGCTGATCTGGGAGGGAATCATGCGGCGGGGCCGAGCTCTGCTCCAAATGTTCCTCACCCTTATTGTGGGGCCAGGGGGCTAGGACTGGTCTCATGGAATGGTCGGGGAGTGAGAGCCCAATGATATAAGAGTTTTTAAGCTTTTGGTCACATTCCACCACCCACTTCCCTGCCCTCCGCCCCCCAATATCAAATGGCAGAACTCAAAGTCAAGAGGCCTCTTTAGTTGGGGGACCTGTACTGTCACCTGGGAAAAGATCGGATGTTGGGGGGAGTGAAGGATCCAGGCAGTCGCTGCAATCCGCCACATTACTTAAATGGTGTGTTTTTCTTTTCTCCACACTTGCCACAGTGATCTACTTTCTAGAAGATTTCACTGACACATGTTTACAGCCTGTGCTTTGCATTGTATTTCACGTTTCAGAGTTCTAGAGTTCCTTCTTATTCTCTGTTTTTCCTTTTTTCCCAGCATTCTATTCTTATTTTATGAATGCAACACATTTTCTGTCTCTATTTGGATATTTGTTAGAAGTTTTCCGTAAGACCTTCCGTGTTTGCTTGCTTAAAATTCTTTATCTCCTTTTCTCCCTGGGTTGACCACCGACCTTGGCTCTGCTTGCTCTCTTGGTGGCTGGTACGGCACAGGGCACGGTGGGCCGGAGAGCGATGGAATGCCTAGGGCCATCGCTCGGTTCTGCAGCTCACGAAGTAGTGGCAGCCCTTGGGCTTGGCCTCTTTCTTCCTCAGAGTCCTCGTCTGTTAAGTGGAACAGGAAGAGCAACCCGCAGAATTGTTGGGAGAAAAGCCCCCACGTGGAAAGCACCTTGCAGCGTTGCTAGAACCCAACGCGGAGCCCTGGTCATCAGCTTCCCATGTCGGCTCCTCTTCTCCAGAGCCGACTGAAGTCTCACATCCAGTGGGGAAGCTCAGGGAGGGTGCCCTTTAATGCAGAGTACGGGGCGGGGAGCCGGCTCTTGTAGTTGGACATCATATTGCATTTTAAGATTTTCCTTCTCCTCCTCAGAGTGATTTTCCCTGTGAAGACAGCAGCACGGAGGTCTGTGGCTGACCAGGGCGAGGAGCCTGGTGCTCCTGGCGATTTCCACTTCACCCCACTTTCCAGCTCCTGGCCTCGCTTTTAGATTCAGGCATTGGTGCCCGAGCCCGTCAGGGTTTGCTATCACTTTGTGTGTTTTGGGGGTGGTGTTTCTAGGAGAGAAGGGAGACGTAGAAGCCAAAGCTGCACGATACACAAAGCAGAACCGCCCTGGTGCTTCTCCCCGCCACCAGCCTCCCTCTGAGACATCGGTTCTTCAGCACTTGGTTTGGAAGCCCTGAGCCGCCAACACCCCTGCCCTCAGAGGAAAGTGTCAGGAACTTGACCTCTGACTCCCAGCTCTGGGTTCTCCCCCTTCACACCTTGTTGCCTCTGAATCGAGGGACTTCCATTTCACTGGTTTTAAGAAGTTTGTCTCAACTTGCTCTCCGCAAACTCTTTCTGGGTCTGGATTTTCCTGATTGTAACCCAACGTTCTGTTTTCATTGCTGCCACCTGTGGGGACGATGACAAAGGCCACATAGCTGCTTGCTGCCTGCTGGGCAAAGGGGCTCTACCTTTTATTTGTCCGAAAACATGGTCATCCCACAGTTTGGCCCTCACCAGCCTCTGTGGCTGAGCTCCCGCTCGCCCCAGTCCTGTCCGGAGTCTCTGCTCTCCTCCCCTGCGCCCCGCACACGCTCCCCAGCCTCCCAGGTGGTGGGTTCTGACAGCCAGCCAGGGCGAAGGGCACCTCCGTCCACCTGTCTCTCTGTCTCTGCAGGGCCGTGAGGGTATCACGTGATCCCTTGAGCTTTGTTTCTCCATCTGTAAAATGGGCGGTTCGGGGGAAGATTCACTATGCTAACACAAGCCTTGGCGCAGTGTGGGCCACAGACACAGCAAGGGGTTCAACACATCTCAGCCATTGCTGTTACATGTGCGTTTATTATGGACGTGCCGTCCTGTCTCCTGGTGTAGGTCTAAGTCCTCTCCTGGATGGCGGGCCTCAGCTCTGACCGCACAGTAGAATCCCTCGGCGGGGGTGGGGGGGGTGCCTTTTAAAAGCGTGGCTGCCTGCGCTCCATGTCAGAACAATGGCCTGAGAGTCTCTGGGACCCAGGCGCTGTCAGGCGGCAGATACCTTCAGGAAACCAGGGCCGAGTGGGCCGAGCGGGTCCACGGGCGGCCTGAGAGCTCAAGCCAGGCCAACGTTTAGGTCACACATAGCACCTCGCGCCCGGGGTTCCCTAATCGTCGAATGGATGAGTAAGTGAATGAGTGTTAGAGGCAAGTCCAAGGGGGAATGCGAGGGTCTTTGTGGACGTGGGCTGTTCACTGAGGCCCATCAAGCTCAGAACTGGTCGGCCGGCGGATCAGGGGCCCAACAGAGGGCCCTGGGGAGCCTGCGTGTGCCTGAGGGCGGGGCTCTGCACCCAGGTCTGGGGTCACATTGACACATGGTCCGGGACTCACAAAGCGCTTTCTGAGACCTCACCACAATCCCACAGATAGGTGCTTGCTCTTATTCTTCCTAGTGACCCCACTGCGCAGGTGAGGACATTGCGGCCCAGAGACGTCAGGGCTGGTCCACGGGCCCTGGTCAGAGAGCCGCAGGCCAGGCCGTGGGCCTCAGTGTCCTGACTCGGTCCTGCGCTTGCTCCGTGTCTTTGGCGTGAGGCTCAGAGACAGTCCCCCACCCTCTGGCAGACAGTCACGCGGAGGGAGGCAGAGGGGCGGGGGCCCCCCACGGGAAGCTGGCTCCAGGGCTCTGGCTCCTGGGGAAGCTCAGGAGTGGTGGGACTCGTGTGTGCGTGCCATTGTGTGACACTGCACGTGTGACACTACCTGTGTGACACTGCCTGTGTGACACTGCCCGTGTGACACTGCCTGTGTGACAATGCATGTGTGACATTGCCTGTGTGACGCTACCCGTGTGACACTGCCCGTGTGACATTGCCCATGTGACACTACCTGTGTGACACTGCATGTGTGACATTACCCATGTGACACTGCCTGTGTGACACTACCTGTGTGACACTGCATGTGTGTGACACTACCCGTGTGACACTACCTGTGTGACACTATATGTGTGATGCTGCCCGTGTGACACTGCCTGTGTGACACTGCATGTGTGACATTACCCATGTGACAATGCCTGTGTGACACTGCCTGTGTGACACTGTCCGTGTGACTACGCTTGTGTATTTCTTGCTGCTTTGTGTGGTGTGTGGGGCTGATGGTGTGTCCCTGCCGTGTCCCTGCCATGTCCCTGCATGGGACACGTGTGTGTTTGTTGCTGTGTGGAGCCTGAGCTGCAACGTCAAGCCCCTTGAGCTCCTCAGATCCTGCTCCTGCAGCTGCTAGGAGACCTGCCACTGGCGGGAGTTCAGAGACCCAGGTGTCTGCCCCGCCCAGGAAAGGGCACAACAGAGAATGTCCTCTCCCCGAGGATGCAGTCCAGTGCCCCTGGGGGCACACCCTTTGTCCAGCACCCCACATCTCCCCTCCCCCTGGACCTGCTTCTTTCCAGAGAAGACGCACACGGTACGTACGCTGCAAAGGCGGAGGCTGCCTGTGGCTTTTCCTGTCCTGCCCCCCCCACCCCCCCCGCCCCATCGTCTGGTGCCTGCTGAGCCTGCCTGTGTGCCAAGCCTGGCTTCTGTGGGAAACTTCCCTGCGCACCTTTACTCCCGGCTGTGTGTTAATTGCTTCGTTTCCAGCCTCCCCATCCACCTCAGAACTTGTGACAGGGTCACCTTGCCACATTGCTTTACCCTGGTCCACTAGCAAGTGGAAGGGACAGCCAGGGGCCAGGGGAGCAGGTGGAGAGGTGCCTAGGCCAGGACTGTGGCCACCGCAAGGTGGACGCTAGGCGTGAGGAGCTGTACACCCAAATGGGGCCCCCACCACCCCCCTTCCTACCTCTGCTCTCGTGATGAACTGCACAGAAGACCATCTCGGGGGTTGAAGGTCCTGGAGAAGAGGTGACCCCCGGTTGCCCAGGACCTGTAGGGGAGGGGCCAAGCTTGTGGTCAGGCCAGGGGAGGGTCCTTTTCCAGGGGACAGCATGAAGGGGAGGGGTGGTGGCCCAGAGGGCCATGGACTCACCTGCTCAGAGGCAGGGGGATGGCTTCGGTGGGCCCAGGTCTGCCGCCTGTTGCCTCTCGTTAGTGACATCCAGTCACTCTATCCCCTCCCTCAAGTGAGACTATCTTCTTTCCCCAAATTCCCCCCTCCCAACCCCACACTCATCCTCCGCCCCCCACCGCAACTGCTCCTTTCGGCAGCCTCATCCAGGGTCTTACTGTGCCAAGGGTGGACTGGTGCCCAAGGCAGGAGGAGTTCTTTTCTTCAAGGGCATGTGATCTTAGTTCTAGTTCGGACCCTATGCCCACCCTGCTGGGTGGTGCCCGGCATGCCGCTGCTCCCGTCTGTGCTTGGTTTCCGTGCCAATAAGAAAATCAAAGACTTTGCATCACCCCACATTCCTTCCTGGCACACCGCAGTGGGGCTCCAGGGCTCCCCTGTGCAGGGACCCAGGCCCCTGGGCCGTCCAGCCTAACAATAAAGGAACTTCTTCTACAAGAGGTTTGGGGACACTGCGAGGTCCTGATGGTGACAAGAAGGAGGCAGCTTCCTGACCTCAGTCTCCATCTCCAAGGACAGGCCAGATGGCAGGGGTGGGAGCGTCGGACAGAGCGACCGAGACCGAACTTCTCAGAGGTGGAGAGCCTGCCCAGACCAGGGCAGGGCCCACCAGACTGTGAGCCCCTGAGGGTGTGTCTGGTTCATCTCCAACCTTCCAGTTCTTCCCATGCTGTGTCCTCAGCTCTGAGGCTCTGCGACTATTTTTAAAGAACCAAATAACTGAGCCGAGAAGTGAGGATAAAGTGGGTTAGGTCACTGACTGAGGAAGGGGGAGACCGTGGCTTGCTGGGCCAAGTGGAACAAAGGAGAGGGGGAAATGAGAAGTTGGGACAGGTGAAGTTGTGCTGTGGTACCCAACAACCCCCAGATCTCAGGGGCTTAGAGCAGCAAAGATCTACGCCTCACTCACACCACAGGTCTGTAAGGGCTGGCGGCTCAAATCTAGACACGCCTCTCCCTAAACACTTAGGGCAATGGAGAATTCACGTCTTGCACGTTTCCAGGCACAATGTCACAGGGAAGAGAACTTTCGGGTTTTATATTAGCAATTAAGTAGTCCGTATAACAGTGACACTCTCGCTCATACCCCATTGGCCAGAACTAGTCACATGGTTACTTTTGCTCATACCCATTGGCCAGAACTAGTCACACAAAACCGCCAACAGCCGAAGACTAGGAAACACAATCCCAACATTCCTGGAAGACAGAAGTATTGATAAATAATGCCAACAAGAGCAATTTAAGAATTAGCCGTGGAGAGCTGGAAGGGGAGGGGTGGCGCTGACATTTCAGATCTGCTCTGACCCACAGCCCAAGTGCCACGTCTGTGCTTGTGCCCCGCGAATAGCCTGACGTCATGAACCAGCCCCTGGAAGAGTCGGGAGAAGGCAGGCTGCAGGGGAATTGAGCTGAGCACTAGCCATGTGCCCGGCTGCGCTGAGCAATGGGAATCTGAGACGCACACAGCTCCTGCCCCGATGGATCCAACGATCGTGTAAAGAACAGTCCAGTATAAAATGTATGGAGATTTGATGTGCTGGGTCCAAGGTGGAAACGGACAGGCAGAGGGAAGCAGAGGCAGCAAGGTCTGTAGCTGAACTCGGTGGTGGCTGTATTTCCTCCTTCCGCCCCCAAGGTTGGAGCCGCCCCACAAGGTCATAGGCCAGCGCTGTTACGTGGTTTCCGGTTCCTGCCCTTAACCTCACCAACGCCCCTCAAACTTAGGAAGCTCTGTAAATGGAGCCATTTCTTGGGGAGAACCAAAGACCCACCCCGAAGCCTTCAAGGTGCATTACTGTTGTCTCAGTGAGTTAGGTGCTTTTATTAATGGGGATGCTTCGTTTCTGTTACATGTTGACGGACATTTTCCTGGTGGCATTGTGCTGTCCGTGTCCTGAGCTCCCCTTCCAGTCCATATAAAGACCAAAATGAGTACAAGAGCAAAAGTGAGAGTGAGAGCAAGCGAGGGGGCGGGGGGAGAGAGAGAGAGAGAGGAGGAAAGGAGAGGAACATCGGGAGGACTGGACTCCTCTGTCTGGGTAGCGAGTGTTTGCTTTGCAGTCATTTGGAGGATAATCTCTCCCACGCCAAATTGGGCTTTGTGTAATTTGGCTTGAATTAGGAAAATCCAAGCGCTTAGAGTTAATACCAAATGTAACAGTTTCAGCAGAGGGGAGGTGGGGGGAAATGACACATATATGCTCTCCTCCGAGGGACGATCTCACTAAAGAGTCAGCTGCCACAGTCCAATCCTTTCACGGCCCCGTATCCCCCTCGGAACGAAGTTCAAGGCCCTTAGCTCAGCCTGAAAGACCCTTCCCAACACGTCTTCACCCCGTCTTTCCCTCTAGCTCCCCCTTCTGTTTGCCACCCACCTGCACCCGCACTCGAGTTCTAGGTGACATTTCCTACACTTGCCAAAGCCTGACAGAAATATTGGCCTCCCCCTGTTCCATACCATGGCTCTTCACCTGGTTTGGACTAGAGACACCTTTGAGAACTTGATCGAAAGCTTTGACGTTGAATACATGCACACCCACGGAACACTGTGTTCGGTTTTGTGAAGATCAACGACCCCTCGAGTCCCTTCACTCAGTCCCCTAGTGATCCACCTAGGACACCAGGTTAAAGATCTGTTGTCCAAGGCTGGTGAGATTGGAACTGAAAAGCGACAGAGAATGTGGTCCCCAGTGTCTGGGACAGCACATAGGGTAAGAGTCACGTCTCTTAAAAACGCAAAGCTTACACATAAATGAGGGTGCGTTGCCCTAAAGCATCTACGACGTACCGCTGGCCGCCCTCCAGTCCCAGGAAACTCACTACCCCGCATCTCGTTGCGCTGCCGCAGGGAGACGCAGCTTAGGCGGACAGCCCCTCATCCCACTCGAGCTCTCGTAAGAGAAGCTGCCGGTCCTTCTGGAGGTTCCAACCGGCAGAAGCTGGTCTTCGGAGCTGGTGAAGAGAGGGGAAGAGAAACCAGAGGGCGGGGGACAGCCAGCCCACCCTGACCTGCCTGCGACATGAAGGGCAAGGGGAGGGAAGAGAAGCTCGGGCCCCTTCGACTGATCCGATGCAGCCGCCCTTTCTTAAAAACGAGGGCTGGGGGTGGAGTGTATGCTCCTGAAAGCTAATGAAGTTGTGAGCAATAGGAGGCGTTAGGCCTCTGGGAAGCAAATTGTGGGCCAAATGTGCTCATTTTTTAGCAGAATTATTAAATTAGCAGATGAGGGAAACACATTAGACGTTATGAGTCTTGCTTTTAGCAGAGCCCTTGATAGAGGGCTGTGCACATGCTTGTAAATTCGCTGCGTGCAGGGCTGGAGAAGAGCTGGCGTCATGGGGATGCCCCGTGGGAGGGTCTGGGGACACGAAGGGTGATGTTCCATGAACATCTGGGCCAGGCACGGTCCTGGGGGCTTTGGGTCCACTACTCATTCAGTCCCCACCACCCTTGGCAAGGCAGGGGTGACTGTCCTCATTTCAGAAGGGAAGGAGGGCTCAGAGGGTGAAGTGCCTGGCCTCGGTTCCCTCGGAGTCAGTGGCTGAGGTCACGGTTGGAGTCCGGTCTGCCACAGCGCTCTTGACCCGGGGGTGAGGCACACCTTCCTGGCAGGAGCTCTTTGAAACGGAGCAAAGGGACTTGGGAAACCGGCTGAGGGACAGGGGTAAAATAATACCTGGGTCGGGCAGGGAGGACGGAGGGCCTCAGGCAGGGCTGAGTCAGGGTTCGGAGGCGAGGCTGGCCCCAGCTGCAGGGCCGAGTCTAATGCAGCCTTTAAAGAGGCGAGGAGGAAGGGCAGGTGTACAGAGAAGGGCGAGGGCGAGGAGTCCACGCCATGTGGGGATGGGCGAGGGAGCAAGCAGGGCTGTGTCACTTGCTCGGAGTCTTCAGAGGCCTGTCCTGCAGGATGCTGGGGACTGCTGTGGCCCCAGAGGGTCCAGCCTGCTCAGCCACGCCTCACAAGGAGGCAAGGTGAGCGACAGCCCCCCATCCGACCTGGGAGGAATGAGCTCCCCACCCAGAGACGCTCCAGGAGCTGGCGTGGCGTGGGAAGAGGGTCTGACTCCCAGTAAGACAACAGATTGGCTGGAGCTCCTCCCAACACTACCATTCTCTGTCTTCAAAGTCAAGTGCAAGGAAGAATACTTTAACAGCAAAACTTCCCAGAGATCCCTGCAGAACTTTGGGAGGGGGTGGGGAGAATCTGCATTTGCCACTGAAATCAGCTCGTGACCAGCCACAAGCTTGACCACAGAAGGGAGGGACCTGGTGGCTCTGGAGAGGCCCCTAGCCTGAGGATAGCTCTCGGGCAGTGTGGTGACTGACAGGCCTTCCCAAATTCTCCCGGCATGGTGGGCGGGCCTTCAGTTCCGGAGAACCTTCTTTCACTGTGACACCCAGAGCCTTTCAAAAACAGGCAAGGGAGGAAGGTGACTGAGAAGGGACAGTGGCCCAACCCACCTGCCTACACACCCCTGAGGTCCTAGTGTGTACCAGAATCCACGGCAGACAGGAAATCAGCCGTGGGCAGGCTGCGGTGCAGGGGGTGAGGTAAGGCCTGGTCACCACTCCCTCTCCTACGAGCTGGGCATATAGCCAAGGGCCCCAGAAGGGGACCGGGCATGGAGAGGGCTTTGCTCAGGACCCCTGGAGACCGCTGCTCTGGGCAGCACCTCACAGGGCGTTATGAATCACTGATCTGGTCCTTCCAACACTGAAGAGGACCCGGCTAGAGGGAGCGAGCCGGGAGAGGAGAGGGAGCGGGGGATGGAGAAGTGCAGGGCGGCCAGGAAGGGAGACGGGGCCCGACTTCACAGGGCTTTCAATGTCAGCCTGAGTTCTTACAGCTGGAGGCGGGGGGAGCTGCTGCTGAACTTCCCTCCCAGGCAGCAGCTCACCAATTGGAATCCCATGGCCCCTGAGTGGGGGGTGGTGGACGTGAGCACCTGAGACAGGAGGCCTGGAGGCCAGGGGGGCTTCGTGCAGGGTGCAGGGATACCTGCAGCCTCAGGTGGGCTGTGAAGGTGAGCTGCCCAGGAGCAGACGGTTCTCTGCGTGCGCGCATGGGCGAGCACACCTCCAGGTGAATGCTGATCTCCCCGAGTGTACACACTCAGGACGAACGTGCTTGTGTGTCTCTGCTGGTGTGCCTCAGAGTGTCTGGTTTTCATCTTGCTGTAGAGGCGTGTGCACGCTGGCCCCAGGAATCACCGGGCTTTGACTCTACACATGTGTGTTGTGTGCAAATACATGTGCACACACGCACAGGCTCCAGAGGGAGGCGGTACAGATAAATCTCGCTCTCAGGCTGTGGGAAACAGTCGAACAGGCAAATCTCACCACAGCCCCGAGACCAGGCTCTCAGCTGCCATGGTTCCCTCTCCTGCCACCACCCCTCACAATGGTGTGGACACTCCGCAGAGGACACAGAGGGGCGGGCTGTGTCCATCTCGCAAGGGGCTCCCTGTCCCCATACTGCATCCCTTACCTTCCCCCACTCCTGTCTCTGGCTCTGAGATGACGCAGTAACTGCCCAGCGCACGCCTGCATCCTTGCTAATTGTCTCACCAGAGCGGCAGGAGGGTCTGTGAGCCGAGCCCCTAACCCTGGATGCAGGACAGCAGCGGAGGCCTTCCCGCCACACCAAGGCCTGCCCTAACCCTTTCCAGCCAGGAGCTCCCGAACATTCTCACCGGGGTCAAAGCCATGTGGACCTTGCCACTCCTGCACCACCACCACCCCCGCCCTTGCTCTGCAGGCAGCCTGGAGAGGGCGTGAGAGACCTTTCCCAAGTCCCAGAGCCCCAGTCCTGGCCCTGCTCTTGACGCCCCCCCAACCCCCAGCGACCTTGGGTTGGACTCTTCGCAGCCGCAGTCTTTCCCTGAAGGACATGGGGCCAGGTTGCCTCGCCTGGATCCTAGTCGTGGAGGGGGACGGAGGGAGTGCGGCTGTCATCCACGGTGGTCACGGGCAGAGTCCTCTGACTGCTCGTGCAAGCCCTTTACCAGGAGGCATGCTAGCCAGTGTTTAACAACCGGCCCCCTGTGAGGAAAAAGCCGGTTGGCAGTGTGGGCCGAGTTCTCGAGTGCAAGTACTCCCACCGCGAGTGATTTCAACCCCCCAGCGTGAAGTCATCGAAATGGAGACGGAAGACACCGCAGCAGCAGCAGCAGCTCCAGCATCCCCCACCACCACCCCACCGCGCCTTCCTCCCAAACAACCAGCAAGGGCCCTGCCAGGGGGAGAATCGCAGTCAGGGCCCAGCAGGATGCGAAAGGCGCAGCTAGAGTGCCTCGCAGCAGCGGGTCTGAGTGAGAGGTGAGGCTGCAAAGGGGAGGGCGAACAACGAGCCAGGAGGTTGGGCACCAAGAGGGTGAGGAACTATCGGGGAGCCTGCTGTGCAGGGGGAGCGGTTCGGGAGGGAGCCAGGCTCTGCTGGGGGCGCTCAGGCAGCCCCGCTCGCGGCTGGAGTACAGTCTCCATGCCTGCCGTCCCCAGGCCCAGGGGAGGGGGGAGGGAGGAGGGCGTGCGTGAGGCGGAGAGAGCTGGGCACACAGTCAGGTGTTCCCCGAGCACCAGGGATGACGTCTTGGCCGGCCAAGTCAGGGAAGGGCAAAGCCAATTCTGTAATTATTGGCCCATCAATTCCGGTGGCGGCCCTGCGAGGATGACGCCAAGGGCCCAGGGTGGGGGGACGCTCTGGGTGACATCATCTGCTATTTCTGGGCTAACTCATGGCCTCCTCCAGTGGGAACTTCCCTTAGGATGTAAATCACCCCAGTCTTCTCACGACTGCCTCCTTCTCTGAGGAGACAGGGGGAATCCACGCATGCGTCATTGGGAGATGCACTGGGAGGGGAGAGAAGAATGTGTCCTGGAGTCATGTGGACCTGGGTTCAAGTCTCCCCTCTGCCCCTTGTTAGCTGAAGGGCTCTGGGGAAGTCATCTCCCTGACGTTCTGTCCTCACGTGGGCTCGTAATGCCTGCGCGAGGCGTGCGGCATGAGTAAGGGACGCGGAAGGGTGAAGGGTCCCTCACACGGCCTGCCCCTTGCAGGGGCTCAGTGAACATCAGACCTCTCCCCTTTCTTTTTAAATTTATTTTCCTCTCTTAGAAGAAATTACTTCCTGTGGGCAATCTGTGGAAGCTTCCGGAAGGAGATATAGACTTCCGTTCTGACCCCTCCCCTGGCTTTGTGGTGAGTGTTCCAGACAGTGCGGGTGGAGAGCCACCTCTGGGCGGTCGGAGAGGGTGGGACTGGGGTTGTTCGCCTGGATTGGGAGCCCACCCCCTCCCCGTGGGGTGTGGGGGGGGCGTGTCCTCTGCCCACAGTGTTCGGTCTCATCCATAGGAACTTCCTGGTCAAGCGGGGCTCAGAGGCAGCCTGGGACCTCCCCCCCTGCCCCCCAACAGGGGTGCCTGCCTTTCTGTCACCTGCGCACATGTCTGCTTAGCTCCTTTCCTGCCTGAGGCCCGGCTCCCTGTCTTTCTGCCCCCACTGTCCGTCAGTCCCGGGGAAAGATCGCTAGGCTTGCTTCTGCCCGATGCACGACTTTCTGCCCAAGTCTGCCTGACTTCCTGCGACCGGCCTCCCTATCGCTTGGATGGCAGCTGACTCTCTTGCACCTGGGCTCCATTATACGACGTCTGAGTGACAGAGAGCTGATAAATGAGAAAGCGAGAGAGTGACAGACAGGTGCAGGGCACACACGCACGGCGGGTGGAACACGTGAGCACACAGGGGCGTGGCGGCTGGGTTGCCCTCTATGAGACAAGGCCACTCCAGGGTCCCCCACCCCAGAGGGGTGCCCAGAGCACCGTGCACCCCACCTCAAAGCACCATCTGTTTGCCTCCCTGACCGCAAACAGAGGTCCCCTATGGAGGCTGCAGGAGAAGGAGGGACAGTACCCATGGCAACAGAGGGGGAGGCACATTTCAGCTGAAGTGGAACCTCTGTAACCGTGACGCTGCCCCGCAAACCAAATGGGCTGTAGGCGAGGTGGTGATGATCCTCCCATCCCTGAAGTTGTTCAATGGCGGGCTGGCCACCCACCTGTCAGGGCTGCTTCAGGTGAGGATTCCCGGGGAAGGAACGGGGCGAGGAAGATCGGGGCAGCAAAATCGGCTCACCTGGAAGGTAACGACTTCCATCGGTAGTCCCTGTAAAGCACTGTGCGCGGTTCCTGGCAGATAGCAGGTACTCAAACGCAGGACGATTGCTAGGAGGGGGGTTGGACTAAGTGACCTTACGGCTGACCCCGCAGCCTCTGAGCTGGAGAAAGAGGAAAGGCCAATTAGTGGCAACAGGTTATGAATAAGCAGGAGCTGGGAGCGCGGGCTAATAAAGGGCTTCCCAGAACAGGAGGGTCTCCGTCTCTCTCCCTCACCCTGATTTGCATGGCTCCTGCAGGCCTCCCTCCCCTTTCCTAACTCAATTTCAATTTCAATGTCAATAACTTTCCTGGCACCATGAGCAGACACAGGTTGCCAAAGTGAATTGGAACATTGAGTTTCGGAGTCTCGGACCAGCTCATGCAGCCGGTGTCATTCCCCTTAGAACTTCCAGGCCCTTCCTGGGCACACAGCTCATCCTCTGTGCCTTTAGGGACTCGTTTTTACTTTCTCCAGCTGTCCGTAAATCCACTTTTAAAAAAGATACTCTTTTGTTTGATCGAAAGCGTCAAACAACCACAGCGCATGGGATGTCAGGCCCTTGTTCTGCGCTGCTCTGCAGGCACCGGCTAGGGCACATAAGGACAAAGGAGGCTCAGTCCCTCTCTCCTGAGACGGAGGAGAATCAACACTTCCGGTCATGGGGCAACTGCTCTGATGGAGGGGGGCAGGGAGCTCTGGGGGCACATAAGAGGGGTCTCTGGGCCAGGGTGGGGGCAGACGGAGGTGAAGGGGCAGGGACAGCCTTCTGGAAGAAGCAGGATGGGAGGGACTTCCCAGGGCACTTGGATGGCCCGCCACAGGCCACAGAGTCCTTTCCCGCGTGGGCCAGTGACAGCCAGAAGGTCACCACTACAGACCCCTTTCATTTAAGCCGTCACAACTATTGGCCCTGCACAGGCTGGCCGTGACCATGTCCTCTGGAGAGGGGTGGCCATGCGGAGCAGTGACAAGTGGATGAAAGGTGCCCGGGTAGGTCACGTCTGAGGGAGGTGGGGCCTAAAGTCCTGGAGGGCAGACCTGCAAGGCCTGAGGCCCTGGGTGTGTCCAGCCCAGCCGGTGCAGGGGTGTGGACTCGATGCCTCCTGGAGGGAGTGGGGAGAGCGTGCTGGGAGGCCAGCCGGTGCGGGGGAACCACCCGAAAGGCTTGAGCTCAGAGACGGAAGAGAGGGGCCCTGGCAGAAGGAGCGGCCCGGAAGTGCAGAGATAACAGGGATGGAGGGGACAAGTCTGGCTTTGCTGCCATCGTGAGGGGCCCCAGTTCAGGGACCCAGACAGACAGGTGCTGAGGCAACTTTGCTAGGAAGCCCCCATGAGCGAGACCTTAACCGTCCTCCTCTGCCCAACCGGAACTCCCAGAGTGCAGATGGAAACAGCTCCCTCCACACCACCACCAGAGCCCGGGCTGCTGGGGCCAAGTTTCCCTGTGACACGGAGAGGACGTCGGTGCAGACCCTAGCTGTCCATGGGCAGGGAGGAGCCCCAGGGACAGACAGCCTGGGCCAGTACTGACCAATGCTCAGAGGCCCACTGGGGCCTGGTGGGTCACCTGTGGGACGAAGCTGAACCACCGGAAGCAAATGCCTCTCCAGCAGCGAGCGCCTGATCCTCTTGGCTCCTGGGACCCGTCAGCCACTGGGTGCTGAACATTTGCAGAGGCTACTCTGGCAGGAGCCCCGACCATCCCATTTGTCCTTCCTGGTCCTTCTGTTTGCACATCTTCAGGGACTGATGAGGCTGCGGATTGAGAGGCTGCGCTGGGGAGGAGGGGGCCCCAGTGGAATGAAGTCGCTGAGGCTCCCTCCCGATTCTGTTGTTGGGGTCCTTTGGGCAAATTCCCGTCGTTGTTAGAACCTCATTTGTCTCCATCTGCAGTAAGAGGAGAGGAATGAACTAGATCAGAGGTTTACCCAGAAGGTTCCTTAGGAGACTGTTCCTGGAAGGTCCTGGGGAACCCCCCGCCCTCCGCCCGCCTTCCATGTATCTAATGCTGTACACTCTCCGAGAGGCTCCGCCGGAGCACAGGGACCTGTTGAAATGCATCTGGCTAGGTGTTTCCCAAACTTCCTTGGTGGCCCTGTTGTCTAAAACCGCCCATTCTCATCCCAGAAAGGAGTGGTCCCTGCAACATAGTTTGGAAAATAGTGGGGGGAGAAAAAAAAAAAAAAAAAAAAACTCTTCTGCAAGATTCCCTCCAGTTCTGGAAGTCTAGGTGTCTGTTTCTCTAAAGCAATTGGGGGGCAGGGCGTGGACATGAAATGACATTTGACAGCCCTCCCAGTGCCGACTCTGTCCTCTCTCATTTGGTCCCCACGGCTGCGTTGCGGGGTGGGTATGCATGACTCCACTGGCGGATGAGGACAGGGAGGCAGGGACTGGCTCCGGGGACGGAGAGACGCTTCCTCCGCCTGCCACACGCAGGAAGGTGAGGCAGTCCTGCTCGAAGATGTGGCTTGAAGGCCAAAGCCCCCATTCCAGCAGACTCAGGCTCTCTCTAGCCTCTACCAGTCCCACTCAGGGTCACTTCCTGCCCCGCACCCCCTTTCTCGGGGAGGCCACGGAAAGTATTACAAGGTGAGGACAAGGGAAACCAAGGGTTGGGGAAACCATTTTCATGTGACCGAAAAGCTAACTAAGTCCTAAGAGCTCAGCCCACACCGGGCTGGCCCTAGGCAGAGGTATGAAGCTGGCGGTGGGGGACTGCGCGGTGCAGAGGAAAGAACCTGAACTTTAGAACTAGAGAGACCAGGGTTCAAATCCCGCCCCGAGGAACCTTTCTTAGCTAACCCTGCCTACCTGGTGTCTGGGTTAACGGGCCTCCTGATTTCCTGTCCAATGTGCCAGCAACGGCCAGCGTTACTTGAAATACCTGGACGTTAGATTACTCCCCTCTCGTGTACCCACGATATGTGTGTTCCCAAACCTGTTTATGTCGGTTGTACCTGTCACCATAAATAGATACAATAATTTAATCCTGTGCAACATAAGCCAATTAAATCGAGTGCGGAAAAGAGTTGTGTTTCTATGGTAATTAATTCAATGCTTTGGGAAGGCTGCTAAAAACCTGCCACTGGGCGAGGTGCGGGCAAGGCTCTGAAGGATCTGGGGAAACCGAGCCCCGTACGAGGAGGTGTGTGGGCTTTGATTGCCTGGCAAAGAATCAGAACCGGAAGTCTCTTAGCTGATGTTCCCGTGGTCTCTGTGACGCCTTGACCTTGGAAAACCAGTTCGCCTTTCTGGATTTCCTTTTTCTTGGCTTTAAAATGAGTAACACGACTCCCGCCTCGCGGAGCTGTCATGGGGACAAATGAAGCTGCATGCAGCCTGACTTCTATTTCTGTTGGCTTCTCTGCGGCTGGACATTGCTCTCTCCTCTTCCTGCCTGGACAGCTGTGCCCCGCCCGGTGTTTCGGGGGCTTCCTCCACAGGTTTGCGGCTCAGCCAATCCGATGCTGATTAGGCTGTAAGGCGGGGATGGGCCCCAAGAACGGCTTCGTCAGCGAGGGGAAGCTTTTCCAAGGAGTGTGGGACCTGGCAGTGGGACAGAAGAGCTCCGTGGCGTCCCTCCCATCACAAGGCCAATGACCGGTCCAGGTGACGGTGGCTTTGCTTTTCCTGATTGTGTGACCTGCCCATCCTCGCTGTGACATGCCAGCTCCCCTAAACCTTCTACCAGGGGTCAACTCAGCCTCAAACTGTGGAGCAATCTGACCCCAAGCCTGGGCCACACAAAGGACATTGAAGCCAGACAAAGGAGCTCGCTCGAGCCCTGCTCAGCTCAGGCCTCTGAGCCCCGCCTCTGGCCCAGGACTCTGAGTTAGGAGAAGGGCAGCTCCCACACCTGCACCCCTGATGGGCTCGGCTGGTCTTCCCGGGGATGACAGTTCTGTCCGTGGCCGGGTCAGGCTGCTGGCCGCCTGCCCGGATTGCCCCCAGTTCCTGTCACTTGACACCTCATGCTTCCTGATCCCTGGCCCACAGAACCTGTGGTCCCTCCAGAGGGACCAGCGTGTGATTCATCCCTGTCCTGAGGACCTGACCTGGACTTTGCTGTCACCACTGCTGGCTTCCTGGCACTCAGGCCACTGGCCTCAAGGTTCCACCAACACTATCTCAGCCAGAATGGTCCCAGCTGGAGCCCCCCAGGCCAGGCCTTTCTGCCACCAGGAAGCAGGCACCCCCTGTGCCCCTAGAAGCCTGGAGCCCAGCAGAGGCACCCAGTGAAGCTGTGTGGGGGGTGGGGTGGGGGACAGGCAGGAGTGAGTAGAGGGAGCGAAGGAGGGGCGTGAGGCTAGACAGCAAACTCTCTTTCTTGCTGTTGGTCTCTGCGTCATGACTACAGTCGCGCACACCTGGGGTCACCGCTGACAGGTATGGGGGGGCTGGAGCGCCCTCTGAGCTCTCCTGAGACTCAGTTTCTCCATCTGTAAAGTGGAGGCGATGATGGTGGCCTCAGGGGTTTGTCGCGAATACTGTCAGTAAGATAATGTCTGTAAAAACAAGAAAGAGAAGAAAGACCAAGAAAAAAGATGTCTGTACTGTAAAGATGTCTTCCCTCCATTTGTGATCTGTTCTCACCAAAGAAGTGAGAGAAGCATTGGGGGAAAGTGTTTCAGGGTTTTTCTCAGGGAAATAGCCCTGCCACCCCGTCCCGGAGGGAGGCAGCTCGGACAGCGGCCAGGCTGAGTGGTTCGCTCATTTATCCGCTCAGCTCTCGGGTTTGGCCTGGGTACCCCAGTATTCTGTTAGAATGCTGAGATCCTTGTTTCCTGGCTGCTAAACCGCTACTTCCCAGAGCTCTGCCAGCATCACCTGCTGCCAAGGACCTTCCTGCAGGTTCTCCTGGATCCTGCATCGTGTAAAAACTAAAAAGCTAATGCCTGGCCCATGGGGACCTCAGGGCACCTGCTCCAGCACTGGTGGTTAAATATGGTGACTATCGCCCCAGTCACAGAGGCCAGGAAATAGTTTAACTGAAACTGTTGGAGGAAGGAGGAAATATTCATCTGTGAAATGCCATTATCCATTCACCTACCCACCCATCTGTCCACCCATCCACCCATCCATCCACCTACCCACCCACCCATCCATCCATCCACTTACCCATCTGTCCACCCATCTATCCATCCATCCACCCATCCATCCACCCACCCACCACCCATCCAGCAAATGTTTATTGAGCACCTAGTAACTGCCAAGGCAAGGGCAGGGACTCGGGATGCTGAGCTGTGGAACATAAGGTCCCAGCTCACAGTCTCCCCGTGGAATGGGAGGGGGGAGGGGAACACATGCCGTGAACAGAGTGACCGAGAGGAGGAGGACACGTGGCAGGGAGAAGCTGACACGGACTGACACCTTGGCTTGGAGCAGCAGGAAGGAGGCCGTGAGGCCCGTGGGGAGGGGCCTTGGAGTCCAGCTTGGAGCTGTCAGGGTTCTTCAGTTCTGTCCAATTATCCACTAATGACTCACAATGAATAGATTAGGAAGGGGACTGAGAACAAGGACGCTTAATTATCAAGCAGATGAGTGAGGAAACACTGAGCATCTCATGACAGGTCTGAGGGAAGCAGGGGGAGAAGGGGAGGAGGCACGGCCCTGCCTCTCCCGGTGGCTCCATGACCAGCGCTGGGGCTTCTGGGGCTGAGTCCGGCGGATGCTGGGACCCTCCAAGACCAGAAGCAGAGCTCAGCGTGGGAGGGAGGGCGAGCGGGGCGGGGATTAAGGTAGAAGTCGGGGAGGCGTTTGGGGACTGGCAGGTGGGTGATGCAGAGGTTAGTCGTCCCAGGCCGGAGGTCTCTGCCTGTCACTTCCTCTCCCGCCTGTCAGAGTGGGCGCCCCAAGCAGGGGATTGGGGCTGTGGGATTTGTCTGCTGCAACCTTGGCTCTGGCTGTGACTTGAGGTTGCCCTGTCCCGGCCCGGGAAGGACCCTGGCGCTGTGACCCTTCTGTCCGCACCTGGTCCTCGACGCCTGGGTCCCCACCTTATTTTGGTCCCCTGCGGGAGGAGGAGTCCCAGGCGGTCTCCTTTAGAGCAGCCGCAGCCAGCATCTTCGCTCCCGGCACAAGGCTCGCCGTCTGCACAGCAGCTGTCCCGGAGTGGACGGACCGGGCGCTCTTCTCCGATGGGGCTCAGACAGGTGACTCCATTTGCCAGACACCTCAGAGGTGACGTGTGGAGGTAGGGCTTGAACCCACGTCTGTCTGCTTCTCCATAGACTCCCCTTCATGCCTGATACGGATTCGTCCCTCAGGCCTGAGCTGCAGAGGAGGGCAGCTGGGCCTGATGCCATGTCTCCCCACCCTGGGTTCTCCTCCTCCAGCCTCACTGCCCTCAACCTCTGAGCAACCCCCTAGCTCCCGAGCTGGCTCAGAGTTTCCCATGATGCACATGGGTGATGTTCTCCAGCCCTCAGGGAACTCCAGCTGTGGTACCTGAGCATTCCCTGCCTCTCTCACACACCTGGTACCCGACGGAGACGCACGGACCAGGGCGGCTCCATGTGCCGGAGTCTCTGCCCACGTAGACTTTCAGTCCCTTGCGCTCCAGCCTGTCTGCCCGCCCCTCATGCCCGCCGTCTGCCTCGCTCACACCTTGGGGTCACTAGCCATGTGCTGATTGATCCGATGACCAGGGGACACGGGCCGACAGGAGACAGAACGCCCCTTAGCAAGGGGCGAGAGGGCTGGGAGAATTCAATGTGCTTGTTGAATTCTGCATTGAGTTTAATCCCCGTGAGGGCTGTGCTTTCTGAAGGAGATGTTACAGATGCCTAACTACCGTCCTGGGAAAGCAGGAAAAGTCTGTTGTGTGCCGGATGCTCCGTGGACAGCACCTCGCGTGTCCTCGCAACTACCCCGCAAGTGGTTTTTTCAAGTTTGCAAATGAGGAAACTGAGGCTCGGGAAGGTGAGGACTTACCCAAGGTCACCCAGTTAGCGTGGAAACTGGGACCTGAACAGAGGGCTCTTGGACCCCAAAGTCCATGTTCTCCCCTGCATTTAATAAAGTGTGTGGGAAGCGGCCTGGAAACCCAGGGCCTGGGGTGAGGCTGCCTCGAGCCAGAAGCGCCATCGTGCCCACCCGTGGGGTTGCCAGGGAGGGGTCAGGACCTCCCAGACCAGAGAGCCCTGGAGAATGAAGTCGTCATTTTAATGGCTGGTCTGAACCTTCACTTGCTCTCAATTGAAGTCCACACCGCGGTGAAAGGAGCTGGAAGCCTTAGCCCCTCCCACAGAGGCGCAAGCTGAGGCGCAGGGACGCTGAGAACTGAACTCAGTGAGACGGAGAGGTGGCCGGACCAGGAAATCAAGCAGGCGTGTGACTTCAGACCCAGCCCCTGCCAGCACCCTCACAGCATGGACCCCCTCTCGTGCCAGGCAGGGGACCGTAGACCCTTGAAAGGAGGCGGGAGAGTGTTTGCAGACGCCAGAGACGAACACGTCGGTGCCAGCATCATTTGGCCCCATCTCCCAGCCGAGCAGCCGACGTGAACTACAGTTGCTGCGTGAACTTGAGTTGGTGCTGCGGCCCCACTCAAACCCAGCCTCCCCAGGAACAGCACGCACACTGAGAGTGACCCCAGGGAGTGGGACACTCCAGGCGGAAGTTCCGGTCCCAGGGCGGCAGCTGCCTCTCCTCCTCCGCTGAGGGCCTCCAGGTACCCAGGCGGTGCGGCTGGTGCAGAGCTCAGGCCCGGCAGAAGGATCTCAGCTCTCTCCTGCCGGCCCAGGCTCTGGAGGGCTGGCTGGCACAGGCGGAACATTTGCCTTCTTGCCCTAATCTCTGCCCTCCTCTTCCACCCCAGCAGCAAATCTGAGGTGCCTCCCCTCAGGGCTCGGCAGCTCCTCTGATCCCAGGACCATGCTGGGGGCGGGGGGGTCTTCTCTCTGAGACTATGCTTCCTCCAGCTTGGAACGCCGGGATTGGGAGCTGGCGATAGAAAGGATGACGACTTCCTTTCCTTCTTTTCTAAGAGCTTGGCTGGGGATCCAGGCTCCTCTGTGGGCACATTTACCTTTGAAAAGCTCTGATCTAGGGCTCAGGGTTCAGCCCGGAGCAGGTGCCCATTCTCGGTTTTTTGAATAAAGAAAGAAATGCATGAGGTCCACAGCCAGTGCCACCAGAGCCTCGGGCTTGTACCTGCAACAACCCCCCGCTCCCCTGCCGTGGACCCCAGAACGGCTGGGAGGGAGGAGGGGCAGGGAGAGGGGTCAGCTACAGGACACACGTGTGGTACGCCCAGCTCAGGCACTCGTAAGTATATTGCTTCGTTGAAATTTTATGGTAGTTGGATCTTCATCATCCACAGATGTGAAAACTGAGATGTAGCGTAACTTCCTGTTATGGGCGAAATGTCTGCATCCTCCACAAATTCCTACGTTCAAACCCTGCTGTGACCCCCCACGTGACCCCCCACGGGATGGTGTTAGGAGGCAGGGCCTTTAGGAGGTAATTAGGTCGTGAGGGTGGAGCCCTGGGATGAGATCAGGGCCCTGATACGGAGACACTCGCAGCGCGGTCCCTGCACTCTGCACCCCACCACGAGAGCGTGCTCGGAGAAAACAGCCATGGCAAGCCAGGAAGGGGGCCCCACCGGACGGGGGCTCTGCGGGCAGCTTCATCTTGCACTTCCCAGCCCTCAGAACTGTGAGAAATAAATGTTTCTTGTTTACACCCTGCGGCCTGTGTTATTTTGTTGCGTTCGCTCAGGCGGACCGGGAGGCTCGTCCAAGGTCACAGAGCGGTGAGCAGCAAAGCTGGAGTGTGACCTGCAGCCTGACTACTTCCTCCGGAGCCGGAGCCGGAGCCGGGAAGGGCTGTGCTCCGCCCAGCCTTGCTGGGCCAGGCCCAGGGATGAGCTCACCTCGGGATGGAACTGAAGCTTGTTTCCATCATGAGAAAAGGCAGAGGAGGGGCTTTGCCTGGAGGCCTGAGCTGGTCCGATTTGTGGCTGAAATCTTAGCTTCCACTCTGGGGCCTCTGGCTCCCTCAGCCTGGCTGGCGTTTGCTCTGTGTGTATGTGGGTTACTTTTTTCTTTTCTTTTTTTTTTTTTTTTTTTTTTTTTTGGTGGTGGTGCCCTCTCTTCTTCCGAATAGGAACTCTATCCCTCCTCCGGGGCTGTCCTGTAGCCCACACCACCCGGGCCACATTTCCTGGGCTCAGCACAGTCTGGACGCCTTCCCGTCCCTCCGGGCCTGGGGCAGGGCCTGAGTTTGCCAGTCCTCCCCTCTGCCCTGCATCTCTTGCCTTGCCTGGAGGGGCTAGACTCTGCTCAGCCACAGCACATGGAACCCGGAGGAGGATGCAGCCCAACCCCTCACGTCTCAAGCACTGAGGCCCAGGGGTGGGGACGAGTTTCCAGGGGTCACAGGTCACACAGCAGGCCACGAACAGCTGTGGGCACAGGAGTGCAGCCTGCCTCCCCGTTGCACCAGGTGGGCCGCTCAGAGCGCCTCCCCAGAAACGTGCCCTCAGGTAACATTTGCCTTTTTATTATTAGCGATTATTTATTGAATACTTACCATCTGCCCGACGTTGTGCGAAGCACTTAACAAACATAATCCCATTTAAGCTTCATAATAACCTTATTATTTATTGACTGTTCCCACCATTATCATCATTGTTATCATTTTTAAGATACGAAAACTGAGGTTCAGGGAAGAGAAGTGACTTGGCCCAAGGTGCATGGCTAGGAAGCGGAGTGGCAAGCGTTTTCGGCCCGAGTTCTGGCTGAGCTTCCTCTCGAGGGGGCTCATCCCAGACACTTGGCGCACCCCCCATGTTGAAGTGGGGGAGGGGTGTCCGAGTGGCTGGGGACTGGAGGGTCATGCTCAGGCCCGTGAGCACTTGACTCTCCCCTCAGGGGTGAGGCTGCTCCCCGTATTCCATATGTGTCCCGATTGCTCTGTGAAATGGGGACTGGGGTGGGGTGGACGTAAGGCCCCGCCCCCACCTGCCTGAATTGGCTAACGCAGGCTGACGGTTGGGGCCAGCAGGTGTCGTGGAGGGAGCCATCAGCAAACATGGGGGATGGCCCAGCCCTGGCCACTGATTAACTGTGTAGCCTGGAGGTGGTCCCATAATTCCTCTGGGCCTTAGTTTTCTGACCTATAAAGAGGGGGAGTAACACCTTCCCTGAAGACCCCTCAGAGTTTGTAAGGGTCAGTGGAAGGGCTTCAAGAAGAACGAAGCACGGTGTATTTATGGAAGGATGATTTCGGGCACGAGAATGGAGGCTTGGAGACCGCCCTGCCGGGGGCCACGTCCACGGAGCACCTACTTTGAGGGCTGTGCACACGATCTCTCCTGCAGCCAGCCCTCCACGCAGGTCTGCAGACAAGTCCAAAGGGCCGTCTGCTTCAGACCCCGCCTGAGTGGCTCTCAGCAGACCAGTGCACAGACAGGACTGCCAACCAGGAGCAAAACACCAAAAAAATAGTTATCAGAAGGAGAGCCGTTCAAGGAAGGCAGGCCCCAGCGTCTGGGAGAGGCGGAGGTTGTTGACACTTGGCAGGAAAGAAGAGCACTTGGTGAATTTCTCAGTGTTTACAGGTTGGGCCTGAGGACAAGCTGCGGGCTCCCATGCTGACTGGCTAAAACCTGGGGAGACGCCTGCAGTGCAGAGTGAGGGAGCAGATTGTCGGGCGACCGTGACAGCTGGAAAGGAGAGGAGGAAACTCAGAAGAGAGTGAACCAGAGAGGGGAGCCCCAGATTCTGGGTAGAGACTCCGCCCCAATACCTGGTCGACCCCTGAAACAGCGCGTGGGTAGGAGAGAGGCCACGGTGCCAGCCGAGCCTGAAGGAACCGAGCGAAAATTTCAGTAGCGATTCACTAAAGGAGCGACTGCTTTGCGGCGCGGTGGGAGCTCAATCAAGTGACCTACTCGCTCAAAAACAAACAAACCAGTTCTCTTTAGAGCAACGTAAAGGATCCAAAGTCGCTGCGATTGATCGTGCACAGTGTTCAGGGTGCAATCCGAAATTATTGACGTGGGAAGAAACAGGATGATGTGACCCATCGGAGGAAGGTGACAGAGGCTGCCCATGAAACGGCCCGGAGTTTGCACTTAGCGGAGATTTGAAAGCAGTTCTTATAACTCTGCTCAAGGAGGCAAAGAAAGTCTGGTCACAAGAAATGGGAAGATAGAGCTAATCTCAGCAAAGAAAAGAACTACAAAAGAGAACCGTGTGTAAATTTTAGACCTTAAAAACATATCTGAAACAAAAAAAAAAAAAAAGTGGTATAATCATCATTTGTAAGTAAAAGAAACACAAGTTGAGAGAGATGAAGTCATTTCCCCCCAAGCTGCCGAACAAGTGATAGTGTTGGAATTCAATCCCAGGTCTCTCTGGCTTTAAAGCCTTTATGTTTTCAGCCTCACTGGGTAGGATTTAGAGATTAGTGGAGAAGTGGAAGTGGACTGCGAAGTGTTCGGAAGCTCCTGTGGGACTCGGGGGCCTCACCGCGTGACGCGGCCGCACTTCCTGAGAGCAGCCCGAGGGGTCGTCTGCCCACGATGCCTACCCAAGGTGCGGAAATTTGCCCACTGTCCACACTTCTGTATCTACCAAACCACTCCTGATTCTTCGCACCGATGCGTGGGGAGAGAAGGGAAGATAAACCGTAGCAGCTCATGCAGGAGAATCTATTCATTGTGGCTTTCGAGTCTCTTGCAATGCATTGCCCCACCCACTGCGGTCCATGGGTTTTGCCCACGTTCTGCATGAATTTTTTCCATGCTTCGCAAAAATCTTATCCTCAAGGATACGGGCAGAGAGTAAGCGACTTCACGTATTTGCACTACTAGCCTATAGCTGAGATGTGGTTAAATTGAATTCCTATTTGGCAAGTTTAGCGACGTGCCTAGTGCCGTGTGTTGTATCGGGAAGGGCAGAGAAACACGAGACCCATGTCCGCTCCCCAGGGGCACCTGCTTGAGAATGAGCTTGGAGGCCGAACAGGAGCACGGCCGGGCCGGCTCGGCGTCTACTGCGGGCCCTTGGGAGACCTGTCTGGGGGCTTCAGGGGAATGAGGACGTCACTGTGAGTCGAGAGCAGTCACAAAGAGCTTTCTACAAGAGGTGGAATGTGACCTGGTCTGTAAAGGCCAAGGTCGGGAGAGGGAGGAGAATGATCATTTCAGGACACAGTAGGCACTTAACAGATATGCGTTAAATAATCATATGAGCGCACAATTATTTTCTTCCTCGTTACTGTTAAGCATCTGTTTTCTAAAATGATTTTTTAAAATATTAAAAACAGGCTATTTTGCCCTGGCTGGTGTGCCTCAGTGGATTGGGTGCTGGCCTGCAAACCAAAGGGTTGCCAGTTCGATTCCCAGTCAGGGCACGTGCCTGGCTTGCAGGCCAGGTCCCCAGTAGGGGGCGCATGAGAGGCAACCACACATTGATGTTTCTCTCCCTCCCTTTCTTCCTCTCTTCTGCTCTCTAAAAGTAAATAAATAAAATCTTTAAAAAAACAACAGGCTATTTTAACACTCTTTGATAGGTCCAAACTGGAAACTACGCAGATGCCCAGCAACAGCAGAATGGGTAAATAAACCATGGTGTGTTCATTCACACCGTGGACACCACGTAACAGTGTCAAGGGGTCCCAAGGAATGACACGCAGCATCATGGGTGGGTCTCAGAAGCACAGTGTTGTAAAGAGAAAACAACCCCGAAGAGGGCTGTCGGAGGACCCCACTTAGAGAAAGTACAAAAAGAAGCAGAACTGATCTATGGTGTTTGAAGTCAGCATGACGGACCTGGGTGCCCGTGAGCGGAAGCAGCAGGGGGCACAATTTCGGGGACTAGGAGGGCTCTGCTTTTTGACCTGGGTATTAGTTACACAGATGGTTCCGGTTTTGAGCATTTTATCGGGCTTCGCTCTTACAATAACTGCATTCTCTGTAAGTATGTTGTATTGCAACAAAAAGTTAGCAGCCCTGGCCGCTGTGGCTCAGCTGGGCATCGTCCCGCAAACTGAAAGGTCGCGGGCTCGAATCCCGGTCAGGGCACATGCCTGGGATATGGGTTTGGCCCCTGGTGGGGGTGTGTTCAAGAGGCAACCACCATTCTTTCTCATGTAGACGTTTCTCTCCCTCTCTTCCTCCCTCCCTTCCCCCTTTTCTCTCTCTTATAAAATAAAATTTTGAGAAAGTAAAAACTTTTAAAAAATCTTCTGGCTGATGGGCCTGGTCCCCAGTGCCTGCAAATAGCTGTGTTGTTACAAAAACAAAGTTAGCAAACAAAGACAGGCTACGTCCCCCCAGCCCGGAGTTCTCTGGCCCCTTCTCGTGGATATCAGGTGGCTTGAGCTTCTGCAGGTGGCTTTCAAAGAATGGCAGGTGTTACTTCTCCTGGGGCCGGAGGCAAAAGGCAGAGGACCTTTTCCCCCATTTTACTCTTTGGGAAACTGAGGCCTGCAGGTGGAGAATAATGTGTCCTTCCATCACAAGGTGAGTTGGGGTAAGAAAGAACTTTGGTCTTCTGTGGCCCAGATAATACATAATGCTCAGCCACACCCCCCTGAAGAGACAAAGGATGTCACAGGAAGTCAGTGGGAGGGATGACCATGCCTGGAGGTGGTGGAAGCGCCCACCTACGCTGCCAGGCCCTTATAAAATGACATCTGAAGGGTCCTGGGCTTGCCACCTGCTTTTGTGAGCTTTAAGTGAGCCAGCCAGATCCTCTCCCTGGACCTGTGACCGTGACTGTGACGTTGGAGATTGAACCTGTTGACAGTGAGGCATAATATGTCATCCGATTCCACTGCGTCGAGGTCTGGATCTGAACCTGGGTCGCCCAGGTTTGATTAGCCACAGCCACTACCACTGTCTTTGCTCAGGGCACTGTGCTGGGTGAGGGCTCTAGAAGGAAGCTTTTAGGGCATTTTAAAGTGTTCATTCATTCATTCATTCATTCACTCAGCATTCATTTCAGACCCTTCATGGAGCATCTGCCCTATGCTAGGAGCTGCGCTGGGGACACACCGATGAGTGGCAAGGCTACTGTCCTTTAAGGAGCTTATGTTCTGGGGACAGAGAGACAGTGGTTGGTTGTAAAAAGTGTACGGGTTACACACATGGGCAAGTATCGGATGCTGTCGGTGGACAGAGGAAGATGTGGTCCGGCTTTGGGGGTGCGGTTAGGCCAGGGAAGGCTTCTAAGGAGAAGTGAACACTGGAACTGGACCTGGCAGAGGAGTAGGTCAGACTGGGGACACTGGTGTAGGAATGACACCCCTGACAGAGAGAACAGCTTCTCCAGAGGCAAAGGAGAGGGGATCGAAGGCATGTCTGCACAGCCGGAACCTGGGGCGGGGTGGAGGAACAGAGGTGAGGCGAAAGGTGCGAACGCCGCACAGCCAGCTGGGGTGGGGCGGCTGGGGAGACCTGTGCAGAATAAGCGTGCGACTGGGTGAGGTGGCAGGGCCCGGGAGGGGCCCCTCTTGCCACGTTTTTCTTCCTCACCGTCCTCCCACCTTTGGATGAGACGCGGGTTTCTGCCTCACGTCCCAGCCCCCTGGGGCTCTCCGCTCAATAAGCTCTTTAAGGAGCCAAAGAGAGGCAGGATCCGTGCAGTTGCCATTGATCCCGCCTCAGCGGCCGATTAGTACCGGGGACTCTGCTGGCCCGGGAGGCCTCTCGCTAACGCGTCATGGAATTCAGAGTAAACTGGGATCGCCCAGCGGGCCCGGGAAGAGCTTCTGCCCTGCAGCGGGGGAGGCTTTGACCCCGACCTGCCGGGAACTCTTTCACAGTCAGGCGAGCCCCATACATCCCCTAGGCCGGCAGCAGGCATCTGACCATGTCGTTCCCGTGCTTAAAATCTGATGTACCCCTTGGCCTTCGGGGTCTGTGCGAACTCCCTTACAGGGCAGGGGGATCTGGGCCCCGGGCTGCCTCTTCCAGCCTGATCTCATGGACCCCTCACCCTCTGAGCTCACTCCAAAAGAACGGCCTTCAGTTCTTCCAGATCCACTCCATGTTGCACATGCTCATCCGCCGTTTCTTCCCCAAAGTCTTCCCTGACCCTGCCCTCACCGCCACCAAACTCTGACCTAGGCACCTGTCCAGGCTCCTCCCTGTGCTTCCCATCCCCGAGCAAGGACAGACATACTGCAGTGGCTCACGTTCTTGCTTCTTCCTGGCTGCACGTTGGAACCACCGAGGAGCTATGAAGAACGCCTCCTCAGATCCAGCGGCTCTGGAATGAGGCCAGGGAACTGATGTTTTTACCTCCTCCCTCAATCCAGGAGATTCTGAAGCACAGCTATGGCCGCGAATCCTGGGCCAGAGTCTCAACTTCAAAACAGCGGGGGAGTCGACGGCACCAGCCATTGGGTTCTCAGGGCGTGTCTGTGAGGCAGGAGGGTGAGAAATAAAGATCTCATTTTGCACAGCGGGAGCCTAAAACCCAGAGAAGGCAAGTGACCAGGCCCGGGTGCCAGTGCCGGAAGTGGACAGAGCTGAGAGTCCATTCTATCTTCCCTCCAAAACCTTTTTCACATGAGCCTTGTTACCATAAGGCTTTCCCTAGGCTGAATCTGAGGCTCTCTCCAGCCATCGGCCCCGGGTCCTCTCCCTGGCGGCTCCCCAGGGTGGCCTTCCCACAGCCCACACAGCCGTTCTTCTCCTAGCCCCGTGTGACAGGGCAGGAAACCGGCAGGGTGGCCCGAGAGAGCTCGGATTGGAAGTGGCAACTGGGCTCTAGGTCCGTCTCTGTCACCCACCAGCTCCGTGAGCCCAGGGCTGTCCCGTGAAAATTTTCTGTATGCTCTGGGTCTGAAGACTCTGCTTGGAAAGCCAGGAAGGTCCAAGGGTCCAGGAAACCAGGGTGGTACATCCAGTCTTAAAATTCGTGTGTCCCTCTGATAGTTCCCCCCAACTTTTGAAGCTCAGATACACGTCGTTTGAATAATGATGGTCTTTGTTACACTGTCCTCATGATCGTGTTTGTTCCTAGTTTTCATTCATTCATCCATTCGTTCATGTTAACAATAGACTATGAAGCCTCAACTCCACCACCTGACATAAGAGCTAAGCCCTTGACAATGACCGCTACTTGATTGTGTGGCCTCCTCCTGCCCATCCTGCCTCCCAGTCTTCCTCTGCCCGAGGCGCTCCTCATCCTGAATCCTGTATCTGGCATCTATTTGCTTTACTTTTTACATAGCTCTCTTTCTTTAAGTGTTTTACACTTCCTTTACATTTTTGCTGGTCCCTCCTCCCCTCTTTAGGGTGCTCGTAGTTACAGGATTCAGGAAATGAGATGTGGGTTGCTCCATTATTTTGAGCTGCAAGAAAACTATGTCACTAAAACCGCCTTGACCTCCAGTGTTCTCTGCAGGGAAGGGGACAGAGACGGAGGAAATCCCCCCCGCCCCCGAGAACTTAAGGAAGGGGCGTGAAGGACGCGTGCTTTGCTGGGCAGAGTTTAGAAGGGCAGGCTCTCCGAGGCCTCCCTCAGTCCGCCCTTGCCCGCAGCCTGGAGCTCCGTGCAGCTGGTACCCCCTCCCCAGACCGCCAGGCGGGCAGAGCTGCTCCCAGAGGCCGAGTCTATTCTCCGTGATTCCAGGCAGCATCTGCCCTCCAGAGGGCGTGGCGCAGGTGCCAACCTGAGGCTGGACGCCGCCTGACATGTAACTGTTGGGATGGGAGGGTGACCCCAGGGTCATGCCCTGGACCAGCTGCACCCCTCTCCAGCCCACACCCAGGCCGCCTTGCTGCTGGTGTGCACGCCCTGGACCGTCCATGAATCTCATTGTGGAGTCTCCCCCCCCACCCTCACACCGCTCCTCCAGCTGAGAACCAATTACATCCATGAGTGAGTTTGCATAATCTTCCTCTGGTCCCCGTCCACTGCTGGGGACACTTCCTTCCGTGGGGGTGGGGAGGAAAGCTGCCTGGGCTGGGAGGGCCTGAGTCGTACGTGGGCCACAGAGAGACCCTGCGGAGAGACAGGTCTGGCCTCAGCTGCCAGGATGGCCATCCCTTCCTATCGGAAGGTGTCTAAACACTTCCCCGGCTGACCGGTCCATGTCCCCCACCACCAGCAGGAGGAAACAGAGCCATTAATGGAACCAGGGGAGGCTACTTGGAGGCCACTATCAGGGTCCCTTCCCCATCACACTTTTTCTCTGAGTGAACTTAGGGTGGAGCTCTGGGGTGGGTGGGGGGAGCACCGTGTGAGCCCTCTTCTCCCACTTAAGGCTGAGTGTGTGTGTGGGGGGGGGTGAGGGGGGGCACTCTGCCCAGAGCTTGAACTACAGCATCATTGGGCCCCATCAGGGAGCTGAAGACACTCCCCCTGCACCTCCCCCACCCCCGCCCAACCCACACCTGCCCTGAGCCACAGGTGTCTCTGGACACCCCAGGCTAGATGTGCTGATGGGGAAACTGAGGCCCCAAGAGCAGAGCCATTCAGTTAAGTGGTCCGGCAGCGTAATGCCCACCCGTCACGCCTGTCCACTGTCCTTAGAGCCGCTGTCACCCACCCTGAATCCTGGAGTCCTCTGTGGGGGAAATAGCCTCCCCAGCAGCACGTCCCCTTGAAGGACCCACATCCTGTCGGGTCAGCAGAGGGGCGGCACCGGTGGTGTGGGGTTCAAGGCCTCCCCCTGCCTCTTATTTACTACGTGGCCTCGCCAAGCCCCTTTCCTTGTCTAGAAAACAACAGGGGCACCAAGATGACGCTTCTCTTTTGTGCTGGTTGTGAAGTTTGAAGGAGCTGCTACAATGACCCAGTGCGGCGCCTGGCACACAGCACTAAACAGTCCAGAAACCCTGGCGGCTGTGCTCGCCACGGAGCTGGCGGGCTCCTGTGACTCCTTCACAACCCTGCCGGGCTCCCCCTCCTCCGGGAAGTCCTCCGTGATGCTTGTTCCCTCCCAGCCTCGGCCTCACCTCAGGTGTAAACCGTTTCCTATTACGTCTGGTCTCCGTTAGGGCTGCTTTGTGGTGTGCACAGGAACCCGAGCTCCGAAGGAAGAGGCGTGCGTCGCTCTCCCTCTCCTTGTCTCCTGTGGGCTGTGGCGGCCCTGCGTCTCAGCGGTCGGCAAGGTGTGGGGTTGCCTTGAGGTGTTGGTGCCCCACCTTCCCAAGCGGGGCTCCCCTCCTAGCCTGCGTGCCCCTCCCTTGAGTCCATTCTTCAGGTCTGTATTTGGTGGCCTTCGCTGCCCTCTCCTGACCACAGAGGGCAGGACAGTGCCTGGGGGGTGCATGGTGAGCATGGGGCTCAGTGAGGGGTCTGTGTCTTGGCCTTGCCCCTCCACACCCACAGGGAAACCAGTGGGCGTCTGCGTGGCAGGTGGCCAGGGCTCCAGAAGGGCTGTTCTCCCTTGGGAAGCCGGCTCTGCCTGGCCCAGTCCCAAAGCCGGTGCCAACCTGCTCACCCCCGAGCCCACCGGCCCAGCGGGCAGCCTCTGAGAGAGACCCCGGTCACCCTGCCCCCCACACAGGTACCAGGGCTTGCTCACTAGCTCTCGGCCATCTCCTGCCGTCCCCAGGGAGTGTGACAGATTGAGAAAAGATGGCTCCAGCTAACAGAGCCCTATAATTATCAACTGCGGATTATTTTAATTAAAATTCTTTGCATCCTCGGTGCTTAATTTCTAAAATGATTATAAATGTTATTATTAAAGAAAAATCCTTGAAGTGAGATCCATAAATCTCAGCCTGGCTGAAATGACAGGGTGAGCTGGTGCAGAGGAGGAGGCCCCGCCTGGGGCTGAGGCTCCCTGGGGAAGCGAGGAGGGAAAACCCGGAGAGGAGAGGCGAGGTGCGGATGCAGGCGTGGATGCAGGCGCAGCGCGAAGGAAGGCTGGATTCCACTCGCACCCCTGGGCCACCTGCGGGGTCCCTGAGCCACTGGGCCCGAGAGATCAGATCAGGGTTTTGAACTTGGCTCTGCCAAGTTTGCTGTGTGACTCTGGAGGAGTCAAGTAACTTCTACAGGCTTCAAGTTTCCCAGGGAAAGATGTTTTCATCTTTCAAGTGTCTCCTGTAAAGCGTGAAAAGAATTGCCATCTGGTGGGACTGTTTGGCGGGGTGCTGGTAATGCGGTGCGTGCTGCATTTGTGACAGAGTAGCTACAGTGTAGCGATTTTAGTTAGCTAGAGATAGCCCCGTTCTCAGGAGGGCTCCCGGACTCCTCTGTTGCTTCAGAACGACATCCGCTGGCGGTCGTAGGCGCCTGATCGGTGGCCGGCGGCTGTCCCTCCCACTCCAGATGCTGGCGCAGGGGGAGGCCCTTCAGGTTTCAGCAGTATCGGGCCTCAGAGGGGCAGGGCCGGCCCTCTCACTTGACACACAGGTAATGGAGGCCCAGAAGGGAAATGTCTAGTCCAAGGTCACTCAGCAAGTTGCTGGCAGGTCATTTTCCCTACTTTAGCAGATGGCGAAAGCCTGCCTTTTTAATGTATTTCAAGCCTGTGTTTTGAATGGCTGAGAACTGATCACCTGAACCAGGAGGAGGTGATGCTGACAATGACATTGACCAGGCAGCTGAGGAAAGGGGCTGGCCGCAGCGAGACAGGGAGCAGGCGCACAGGCCGGGGGCTGCGGGCCGGACGCCTGGCCCCTGCACTGAGCTGTCTCCAGGCCGGCTGCTGTGTGGACCTTGGGGAGGCCGCTTCTCTCCCAGGGTCTCCGTTCTCTCCTCAGCAAAATGGGGATGAGGTTCGCTGTCCGGCTGACCTCCCCGGCCAATGGTGGGGATCAGAGATGATGGATCTGAAAGTGCTTTGTAAGCGGGAGAGTGTGAAGCAAATGTAGGAGATTATTATCATGAATATTAATGAGCTTGTTCACTGTTGGCTACTGGCCACAGACAAGAAGGAATATTGGGCATCTGAACTTTTCCGAGTCCCTGATGGGTTTCCAGAGGGGCTGGGAGATGACCACTCCCTCTTGGTCACGTCCCAGATTCCTGTAGCTACACATACTTGAGGGGAAAAACCACCCTGGGGACCTTCAGCCAAGGAAGCTGGAGTAGGTGCAGGCAGCACTGGGGAGGGTGCAGAGGAACTCACTTTCCTGGCAGGTGCAGCAACAGAGGAAGCTGGCTTTCCCGTCTCTTCTTGGGGCTCACCCAGGGCTGAGGGCTGGGTCCCCTTCTGCAGACCCCACCAAAGGCAGAGGGGTTCCCTTTACCATCCAGAAGACTCCCCATCCATCCTTGGGAAAACTGCCAGGTTGGAGAGGTGAGGGGGAGGCGGGGTCCCACACTGCTTCTCCCCACATTTCTCCCCCCCCCCACTCCTTCCCAGGTACTCGTGTGGTGGGCCTGGCTCCTGTGCGTAGAGTTCATCTTTGTCCTGGGCTATTCTCCACTCACTCGTTCACACATTCATTCATTCACTCACTCATTCATTCCCTCACTCATTCATCCACTATGCGCTCGGTGAGGGTTTGGTAAATGTTTAAGGTGTGCCGGCTACTGTGCCACACTCTGGGATGCAGAGGTGAATGAGACCCTGTCCCTGTCCTTAAGGTTCAAAGGTCACCACAGGAGACAGAAGTGCAAACAGGCCCGTGTCCCAGCTGCCGACATCAGGAACTACAGGGACACACTGGAGCCTGAGGTTAGGGAGACCTCCAGAGGAGGCTTCCTGGAAGAAATCGGTCCGAGCTGAGCATCGAGGGGAACTGCGACGTTTATACTCCTGTCACTTAACCCTCACGGCACATTCCAGTTTCTTATCTCACAGAAGGAGGAGGCACAGACCCACAGGCTTGGAAGAGCTCTGCTTCTAGCCGGATCCCCAGCCAGCGGCAGACCCTGAGGATCAGAGTCTTCCTTCCACAGCTCCTGCCGTCGGGGCTTGGGGGTCTGAGACCAGAGAACCCGGCCCCGCCCCAGACAGGCTGCGCCCAGCCGGCAGACGGCCCGGCTGCGAGGACTCTCCGAGGCCACGCTGGCGAAGAACACTCCTTGAAGGGAAGAGCACGCTGTCATCACTTGTTACATTATTATTCAGTTGCTGGAAGTGTTTTGATCTGCTCAGCAGGACGGAGGCTGGTAGAGCACAGCTGAAATTCTGCTTCAATATTTGTTGAATAATTTGTACCAATGTAGGGCTTAAGAATGTGAAGATTTACGTGTGTAGGGTGTAGGGTGGGGGGGTCTGTGTCGTGCTGGCCTGGGCATGGGGAGCCCCATGCGTTGAGGACCAGGGACCGGGGTGCCCACGTGCACTCTTGCTTCTGCCCCTCAGCACTGCCCCCTCCCCCCCCTTACTGAGTTCCTGGGAGTCTCCCTTACCAGCACCTCAGGCAGAGCTCACACCCGGGTCCACGTGCAAACTCAAGGGCAGACTTAGAGAACTACCTGCCGATGCAAATGACCCTATTGTACGTAGCCTTTGCTGAGCACTAGGACAGAGTCCAAATTTTGCACAGTGGGAAGGAGAGAACGTTCTGGCTCGTAGAATTCTGGGAGAAGAAAGTAAGCGGGGCGCCTCGAGGTGTCCCTTCCTTGAGGTGGAAGGGACAGCGTGAGCAAAGCTGAGGAGGCCAGTGACACAGGCTGAGTGTTGGGAATGGCGGTGCTGCCGACTGAGGGGGTGGAGGGAGGGTGTCGGCCACTGCCCGGGCGGTGCCAGCTTCGTGCAGGTGCTATGCTGGCCATTCCCCAAGGCCAGGGGCACCCGGAGTGCGGCCGGCTGCTGCCGCTGCCATGTGGAGCCATTGGCCACGGGGAGTGTTGCCGCACCTGGTGTGCAGGGTGGAAACAAGCGGATCCGGCTGCTGGGAAATGACGGGCCAGCCATGTGCCCTGGTGGGCCTGCAGCAGGGTGGAGGCGGCGAGGTCTGCGGGGAGGGGCCGAGACGGCTTGGGAAGAAGATGATGGGGATGTTGGCGAGGGCCGTGAGGGTCAGAACGGGGTGGGGGCGGAGGAGAGAGGAAGAAAGGAATGACGGCATGAGAGCCCAGATGGGCCACTCGATGCCGAGTCCCTGGGCAGATGCTCCCTGGGGGCTGGAACACCTGAGCCCCTTCCAGTCAGTCTCCTCTTTGCCTGCAGACAGAAGCACCCCCCAAACAGCACCTACTGCCTTCCGCACATGGGGGCTGCCAGGTGGCTCTCATCTACCCATTTCACAGGTGAAGCCATTGAGTCTTAAGAATGTGTGTGATGGGCTGGAGTCACAGGATGAGAACTCAGGCCTGACCGCACGACCAGGGCTGGTGCAAGCTTCCTCCCTCCCTCCCTCCGGCAGCTGGCAACGACCATACTCGCCTCCCCTCCCTCCAGTCCAAGGCCCACCAGCCTGCCTCTGGCACAGCCCGGGCCTGCTGGGGGCCTTCCGCTGAGCCCATGAGGAAAGGGAAAGCTCCTTCCTGGCTTCCCATCCTCCAAGAGCCCAGTACTTTCTTTGCAGCTGATGACTCTGCGGCCTTTGATTTGCAAGAGAACCTGGCGACAGAGCCATCCCTGGCCACCAGCAGAATTAGAGGTCCAGCTTCAGGTGATAAAAGCTCATCCTTCCTCTCTTCCTCTCTTTTTCCCTTCCTGCCTCCCCATCCAGCTTCTTCTGACGTTTATTTTTAACAAAGGATTTGAAACTTCAGATGTGGCCAAGCTGGGGGACAATGGGAGATACGGGGTGGACGCTGATTGGCTGGAGAGGTGGCCTGGGAGCAGATTGCAGCGTGGTGGCTTAGCATAAATGGAGCACCTACTACGTGCAGGCTTCAGGCCAGTCTCCCCAGGCCACCCTGCCGGAGGTGAGGTTCATTTTCCAGGCAGGGGGACAGGGCTGCGGAGAGGGTCAGAAGCTGCTCCAGGTCGCACGGCTGGGAGGAGGTGGCGTCTGGCGGGACCCACCGCCTGAAGAGACTGGGACTCCTCCCAGACCCCATCCCACTGGGAGAGCAAGCATATAGGGCTCGGATCTCCCTCTGGCCTCCCTGCCCCCAGACAGATTCCCGGGGGTTTGAAGACGTGCCTCTCAAACCCAGGTTAGTCCTTACGGTGGCCCAGGAGGACTCACTGGAGGAGCTCCTTTCCTCCTTCGCTGCCCCCATCCCGGGGAGCTGGGGACGTGAAGACCAGACGGACACCGGCCCAGCTCTGTGCAGCTCCCGTGTGTGGCAGGAAAATCCCTAGCCTAGGAAGCCACAGGGTCCTCACTCTGTCCCACTCTGCGGCCACGGGAAGACTTTCCAAGTAGATGACAGGTCACTGCCACTCCCGCGGGGGTGGGGGGGTAGCATGGGGTGAGTGGGGACAGTGGTGGGGACCTGTCTTGGGCGTCTGACTGATCCAGGTGACCTTTGGCAGCAGCCCCCTATCGCACTTAGGAGAAAATTCTGGAACTTCCTACAGAGCCTACAAGGCCTTACCTGGTCTGGGCCTGCCTCTGTCTCTTCGCCCCTCCAGCTGTGCCCTCCCCTTAAACAGGGCCCAGCCACACAGGCCCCAGGCACCAAGCCCTTTCCTCCTCAGGGCCTTTGCATATACTGTTCCCTCGTTCCGGGACACTCTTCCTTCATCTCTTATCCAGATGGTTCTCCTCTGTCCTTGGGGCCACAGAGAGGCTGGCCTACCACTGACCTACCCTCGAGGTCTGGTCAGCTATCTGGAACATCTGCACCTCCCACCTGGAGCCTGGGTCCAGCCTCAGCGCACCCCGAGGACCCACTGACGGGTCATGGAATTTATCGTCATTGCGGCCTCCGGTTCGGTGTGGTGACCTCGACCTCGTGAGACAGGTGGGAGAGCGACACGCAGGGCTCAGCTTGAGGCAAGGACTCGGTCAGCAGCAGCCACAAGTTCACATTAATCTCCGTTCTTGGGTCCAACCAGGTGGGCGTGGCTGGCACACACGCTTAGCCGAGAATGAGCAAGCTGAGACTCCGAGAGGGGACCCGAGACTCGTGGCTGGGCAGGCTGGCCACCGGGGTGCCCGGGGCTCCTGCCTGCTCTGTCCCTGCCTCCTGCTGACTGGGACAGTCCCTTGGCCTGCCTTGTCTCAGTGCTTCTCTGAGGCTGATGGGATGAGTGGTGCAAGGCCCCAGGGGGACAAGCAGGGGTGTGTGATGCTTCCCCCACGAAACGGAGAACCATGCACCAGCCCGCAGTCCCCATAATCAGCCATTCAGGCCCTGTCTTCTCCCCTCCAGTGCACCCCAGCCCACTTGCCCTTCAACTGACTTCCCTCCCTAACTGAGGACATTCATTCGCATGAGCAAAGCATCTCCAGCGGCTGCCTTCTCACCACCTGCTCCTGTGGCGCTCTCCCCACCTGAAGCCATAAATACATATTCAAAGGCCAGTGTATTAATGTGTGTTTGAGCACAGAGCCAGGACACAGCCGAGAGAGGATGAGGCAGGGGCAGTGGGCGGGGGGTGACAGATGGCTGGATAGCGTTTACCTGTTGCTGATTTGTTGGGCAAAGATTCCTCGCTTGTGTTCAGTTGTGCCCAGGCCCCAAGACAGACATCCGGGTGCAGGGCCCTGGGCAGCTCTCTGGTGCTTGCATGGGGCGAGGGGTCAGGCGGCCTGCTGGGAATTAAAGGCAAGAGTCTGGGAATGAGTAACTCTTCCTTGTCCTCTCTTGATTGGACTCGGCCCCTCTCCTTGGCAGGGCGCTCAGGGCCCACCACGCACATGCAGCAAGGAGGGAGCTGAGTCAGGGGCAGCAGGGCTGGCCCTGCTGTTAAGGGCTCTGTGACCGTGGGTGGGTCACTTAACACCTCAGAGTCCCATTTGCTTGGCTGGGAAATGGGCGAGGTCAGCTCACGGGCCCCACCTCCTCTGCCAGGCGGGCAAGGGTGTGAACTGAGATGATGGAGGCGAGAGCGCCCTGGTGTGGGTGGCGCTCAGTCACAGTGAGGCGCTGTTCGCCAGCAGCGCGGTTAGGAGCTCAGGTTCAGGAGTCGGCTGGGCCTGGACTGCACCCTGACTCGGCTGCTTATGGCCGCCATGAGGTCTTGGGTAAGAAACCTCAGTCTCCTCCTCTACGCAGGGGGAGGAGCAAGGGCCTCAACACAGGCCGCAGGCTCAGCTCAGCTTCCCCGGACACGGTCGGTCCCGCCCAGCAAGCTGTTAGCAGGTTGCTGCTGCTTCCCGTTCCAGCCTCAGCCCGAGCATCCTCTGCCCTGAGAAGCCCACTCTGCGTGGCCCCCACCCCTGTGGATGGCTCCCTCCTTCGTGTCCCCCTCCTGGCGGCAACCTGTTTGGCGGTTACGTCTTCCTCATCAGCCACAAGCTGCTGGGACAATAATCTGCGGCCCGTGCTCCTGTCACCAAAGACAACACATGAGTGGGCGTGGCCATGCAAAGCATCTCCTGGAGCTAGACAGGAGGCCTCCGAAACAGGGGGAGCCCCTGCATCCAGAGGCAGGGCCCCCAGGAGAGGAGCACCCAGCCATCCAAGTGGTCCTGGTCCACCCACATCCTTGCCCGATTCTCCAGCCTTGCGGCGGGTCCTCTGGGCCTCAGCTATGTTGTCTCCAGGAAAGCTCCTCGGCTTCAGTGAGAGAGACTTAGTTTCCATTGCTTATATCTCAGGAATCTGGCCAACGCACCTCCAACCCCTTATTCATGTCTCAGTGGCAAAGGAAACATTTCTTTCCGTGAGCTTTTTCCACATTTGCCTCCATCAACTTGCTTGTTTGGTGACCAGAGGTGAACCCCTTCCTTTCTCTGAGACTCAGTTTCTTTTTCTGTAAAGGGAGGAGGTGAGAGGGGGGACCCCACGATTACTGTGAGGGTGCCCTGCCGTCGTGTCGGTAAGCGCTATGCTCAGGGTCGAGCCCTCGTGGGTGCTCGGTGATGACCAGTTCATCAGCTCTGCACCAGTGACGCCGCTTTCGTGTGAAATCCCAGAGCAAACAAGATCTGCAAGTTTGTCAGGAAAGCGTCCTTAAGACCCTTGCTTAAGGGGTTATTGATTGAGAAGTCAGCTCTCCCTCTTTGGCCTTTGAATTTCTCTCAGGGAAACACGCAATTAATAGAAGACTGGAGATGACAGGAGGAATGGGAGGTGGCAGAAAACTCAGGGCCAAGCTGTTAGGAGGCGGAGCCGGGGCCCTGTTGGGGTGGGGGGAGGCTGGATTCCTTGGTGCTGCTGGGGGGGAGAGGGGCGAGCAGAGGAGGCGGGGGACAGGGAGGGCCGGTGGTACACATTCTGACCTTCTTCCCTTCTGTGTCCAAATAGCAGTCTCCCCAAACAATGCCCCGCCCCCACCTCGGAGTTTCACTTAGGGAGCACAAGTCTGATGGGTCAGGTGGGTCAGGATTTCCTCCCCTGGAGCTGCAGCCTTAGGGAGAGGGCTCTCCCACTTCTTTCTCTCCGGCAGCTTCCTCTGCCCTAGGCGAGGGCACGGCGGGAGCGCACAGAACCAGGCCAAGCCTGGTTTGCTTGTTGAGTCTCTTGGGCACCAGCCGGTGTCTCTTGGCACATGATACACCTGTCTGCTCCCCTTCCTGTGCAGAGTGCATGGTATCAGATAATAGTACCTGCCATGTGGGAGCTGCTGCGTGCAAGGCACTCAGCACAGTGCACGCCCAGCACAAGGGGCGAGGGACAGGGACGCAGGGAGAGCAGTGGCGGCACGCACCCCGGACTGACGCCTGTTCAGGCAGTCGGTGTAGGGACCTCGCTGCATCGCAAAGCCCTGTGGGAGGCAGGTCTGTGAAACCAACTCAGGGCTGATGGGCTCTCTGTGGGATTATTGAATCTGTCCGATGTTTACCTAAATTCTCCCCTTGACCTTTCCACACGTCCACCTTCTCCAGGTCTGCTCTGCGCACATACTTCCCTACAGCCCAGGAAGCAGGGGAGGGAGGAGGAGGGGAGCCCCCCCCCCCAGCCCCCCGCTCTGGGCCAGGCCCAGTATCAGAGGCGCTGGATACATTATTAGAAGGATCTAATCCTCCCCACAGCCCACTGAAGTTGGTGGAGTTGCATTCTATTAAAAGTTGCTTATCTTTTAATTACAGTTGACATACAATATTATATTAGTTTCAGGTGTACAATTCAGTGATTACACATTTATACAACGTACAAAGTGTTCCTCGGGTATTTCTAGTACCCACCTGGCGCATGCAAAATTATTACAGTATCGTTGACTATATATTTCCTGTGCTGTAGTTGACATCCCCAAGACTATTTCGCGACTGCCAATTTGTACTTCTCAAATCCCTTCACCTTTTCACCCAGTCCCCCAGGTGCCCACCCTTCGGGCAAACATCAGTCTGTTCTCTGAATTTATGAGCCGGTTTCAATTGCGCTTGTTTATTTCGTTCATTAGATCCCACATCTAAGTGAAATCACGAGGCACTTGTCTTTCCCCGTCTGACTTATTTCTGTTCTGTCCTGTTGATCTCCGTGTCCGTGTTTAAGCCAGTTGCACTGATTGCTACGGCCTCATTGTACCGTTTCACATCAGGTAATGTGATTCCTCCAACTTCGTTCTTCTTTCTCAAGTTGGCCGCTGCTATTCGGGGACTTTTGTGGTTCTAGGCAAATTTTTGGAATATTTGTTCTAGTTCTGTGACATACACCATTGGTAGCTTGATAGGAATTGCATTGAATCTACAGGTTGACTTCGGTAGATCGGACAGTTTAGTGATGTTAATTCTTCCTATCCATGAATACAGTATATACTGCCACTTACTGTTTTCTTCTTCAGTTTCTCTCCTCGGTGTCTCATGATTATCCAAGTATAGGTCTTTTACACCCTTAGTTAAGTTTAGCCCTAGGCATTTCATTTTTTTGATGCGATTGTAAATAGAATTGTTTTCTTAGTTTCCCTCTCCGATAGTTCCTTATTGGTGTATAAAAACACAACTGATTTCTGGGTATTTATTTTGTATCCTGCTACTTTACTGAATTCGTTCATCAGTTCCAGTCGTGTTTTGGCGGAATCTTTAGGGCTCTCCCTATATAGCATCGTGCCGTCTGTGTGACAGCCTTCGTTTCAGAGGCTGTTTCGTCTGGTGTAAGTATTGCTTCTCTAGCTCATTATTTTAGTTTCCATTTTCATGAAATATCTTTTCCCACCCCTTTCCTTTCAGTCTCTGTGGGTCTGTTGATCTGAAGTGAGTCTCTTCTAGACAGCATAGGTAAGGTCTTGTTTTCTTACTCATTCAGCTTCCCTATTTTTTTAAAACCTCACCCAAGGATACGTTTTTATTGATGCATAAAGAGAAAGAGAGAGAAGAAACCCCAATGTAAGAGAAACATTGACTGCTTCCCATACACTCCCTGACCGGGGATCGAACTCACAACCTAGGTACGTGCCCTGACTGAGGATCGAACCTGCAACTTCTTGGTACATGGGATGATGCTCCAACCAACTAACCTACCCAGCCAGGGCCCTATGTCTCTTGATTGGAGCACTTAATTCACTTGCATTTCTAGTAGTTGTCCATACATATGTTTTTATTGCCATTTTATTATTCGTTTGTTTTATCTTTTTGATTCTTCTTCTTAAGAAAGATCCTTTAACGTATAGTGTAATCCTGGTGTGGTGGGGATGAACTTTCCTAGCTTTTGCTTGTCCAGGGAGCTCTTTATCTGTCCTTTGAGCCTGAATGATAGTTGGGTTGGGTAGAATAATGTTGGTTGTAGGTCCTTGATTTTCATCACTTTGAATTTTTCATGCCAATCCTTCTAGCTTGCAAGGTTTCTGTTGAGAAATCAGCTGACAGCCTTATGGGAGCTTCCGTGTAGGTAACTGACCACTTTCCTCTTTCGCATTGTCTATAATCTTCGTCATTTTAATGATGATGTGTCTTGGCGTGGGCCTCTTTGGGTTCATCTTGTTTGGGACCCTCTGCACTCCTAGGACTTGTGTGATTTTTTCCTTTACCAGGTTAGGGAACTTTTCAGTCATTATTTCTTCAAATAGGCTCTCAATCTCTTTCTCTCTTCTCCTTATGGATCCCCTATGCCAGGGGTGTTTTCTTGCTGCATGTTGTCCCAGAGGTCCCTTAGAATTTGTTTGTTTTGCTGTTCTGATTGCGTGTTTTCTGCTACCTTGTACCTTGATTCGATCCTCTGCTTCATTCGATCTGCTGTTGATTCCTTCTAATGTATTCTTCATTTCTGACTGGCTCTTTTTTTACAGTTTCTATGTCCTTTATTATGTTGCTGTTTCTCGCTAAGTTCCTTGAACATCCTTATAGCCAGCGTTTTAAACTCTCTCTGGTAGTTGGCTTGCCTCCATTTCTTTCAGTTCTTTTCCTGGAGCTTTCTCCTCTTCCTTCATTTGGGACATATTTCTTTGCCTCGCCATTCTGGCTGCCTCTCTCTGTTTGTTTCCATGTATTCAGTAGACCTGCGGTGTCTCTCAGTCTTGGGAGGGGGCCTTACTAGGAAGTTCCCGGGTCACCTGAGCCAGGTGCTCCAGGGGAAACCCCTGATTAGGCCGTGTGCACCCTCCTGTTGTAGTTGAACCTGGATCGCTGTTGGCACATCAGTAGGAGGGATTGATCCCCCAGCTGATTGGCCATGAGGACTGGCCACAATTACAGCGCAGGAGCTGCTGTGCGGAGGCCAAACCCACGTAGCAGAACTCACTTCAGCGGGGCCCTGGTGCCTGCTGAGTCCACCCTTGGAGCGTGTCGCTTGTGGATGTGGTTGGGTGGCGGTCTCGTGTGGTCTGAAGCTGACCACTGGGTGAGCTGACTCTGGGGTCTCCCGGGAGGTGCAGGCAAGGCCAGCCGCTGCCTGTGCCCTGCCTGGGGCCACTCGGCATGAGCCACAAAGTCATCTGCAGATGGCTGCTACCCGTGCTGGGCTTGAGAGTTCCCTGGAGAGGCCAAGCTGTGAGACAAGGCTGGCTGGGACCACTTAGCGGGAGGTATGGGACACACTGAGGCCAGATGCTACTTGTTTGGGTTTTGCGAACCTTTTGGAGATTTTAGGAAAGTCCACAGCATGAGCCAAAACAGACTGTTTGTATGGAAAAGCCACTGGGAGTGGCTTGAGTGGACCCACAAGTTGGGTGGGGCACCATCTCAGGGAATCCTCGGGGCAAGGATAACAGCATCAGCCCGGCTGATGGAGACTCAGATATGCCTCCCATCCGCACCTGCCCGGGGAGGGTTTAGCCAAGGAACAGTGCCCCCCACCAGCACTTCTCTCCGGGAGAAAGCCATCCCAACGCCATCCCTGGTACCTTTCAAGTTGCTGCCCCAGCACTGGGGCTCAGAGGCATCGAGTCTAGGTCTCTGTGGGGACCCTTTAAGAGGAACGCCAGGAACTGAAGAAGCCTTCTGTCTCACTCAGCCACAAACTGTCTCCACTGGTTTTCACAGCCTGAAGTTATGGGGGCTTCTCTTCCTGGCCCTGGAACCCTGGCCTGGGGAGCCTGGTCGGGGGCTGGGACCCTGCGCGCCTCAGGGGGGAGGCTATCCCTCCTGATTTTTAGCCACCACACTGTGTGTGTCAGACCTGCCCGTTCTGCGCCATCTCTTCTTTACACCCCTGGTCGTAGGACTTCTGTTCAGCCAGACTCCAGGCCACCTTCCGTGATGGCTGTTCTGCCATTCAGCTGCGATTTTGGTGCAGCCGTAGGAGGATTCAAGCACCACACTCACCTACGCAGCCCTCTTGACCGGAAGAGGCTGAGAGTGCTGGTTTTTTTGTTGCAGGTGAAAACGCTGAGATTTCGTGAGATCACGTGGCTTGCCTGAGGGCACGTGGCCAGCAGAACCCCCGGTTGGAGCCCCCGACCACCCAACCATCTCCAGACTGTGGCTCCTCTCCCCATATCCCCACTCACGTGCTTTCCACAGCCCCAGCAGCCGATCTAGACACCCGCATTTTCTCTGACTCTGACGTCGTGTAATTCTATGAAATCTGGACTTTCCTAGACTCCACAGCAGCTTTCTTCCTCATCCCGTTTTCTCTCCCACTATGTCTCATTTTCCTGGAACGTACACCGGCCACATCTATGAAGAGTGACCTGGGAAACGGTGGAAAATACAGCAGACCCGTAAGACTCCTCGCAGGCGGCGAGGGCTTTGGGCACGGCGCTTCCCGCGCACGACCCAGGGAGGGCTGCGGAGCCCCCGGGGGGCAGCTGTAACCTTAATCCCCAACTCCGCAGACGGCTACCGAGAAAGAGCTGTTCTTGGAAACCTGGCCATCGGTTTCTGAGAATGTGGTGTTGGATTTTTTCAGAAAACTGCGGGGGAAAACTGGTGGTGGAGAAATGAAGTCGAGAAGCTCAGGAAGACCCGGGAGGACAAGGACCTATTAGAAGTGAGCTGTTTGAGAAGGACAAAGGGAAGGGCTCTCAGAGGCGGGGAGACCCCAGGGCGGGGCGGGACCCCCACCTCCCCCCCCACCACAGGGCGTGCGGCGTGTAGAAGGCAGCGTCTGGGTGAGGGTTAAACGGTGTGGGGACTGTGCATATTTTGCGGAAATTAGTACGTGTTTAATTTCGGCATTCTCGCGCTCCATGCCAAGGTTTTCATCAGCTCGTGGAGAAGTGAGAAAAACACAAGTGAGTTTTTCATAAAGCTAAATTTATTCATTTTCAATAGCATTGTCCTTTTCTTCTGGGATTATCTTTCCTGCTTGCTTGGTGCTAAAACCTCCTTTTATCTGGGAAGTGAGGTGTGGTGGCAGAGACCACAGTTGACTTCTTGAGTCGCTGTACTTGGCAGGGTATAAAGCTGGCAGCGCTCTGATAAATCCTCCAGTTTTTTTCGTTAAAATTTCTGCTGAACGACAAAATCCTGAAGTCCGAGGACCACTGGGTTGCACTTCGTCGGTGACCGGCGGTATCCGCGCTCCTCGATCTTGGGATAGTTTTTTCCTGCTTGGCACAGACAGTCTCTGAAACTCAAATACCTCAACCCTGTGCTTAAATTTAGTAACCCTTTTTCATCTGCGGGTACCAGGTAGTATACCTCCCATACTCCATAATTTGGGGGAGGAAATGTTTCCTTTACAAGTCTGTGTCTCTTTGCTTTCCTGCGTCTGTGCCTAAGACATGGTCTGAACAGCACTTCACGTAATAAAAAGACCCTGTGGGCTGGGCTGTGGTGGTGGGAGCAAAGGAAGGGGTAGAAGGGTGGAAGGAATGGAAGATGAGGCCTCAAGGTATCTTGAAACAGTTTAGATAGAGCAGAAGCTCAAATCATAGGTGAGAGGCAGGCCAGCCACTAAGCCTGGGAAGGTCAATGCCTAGAATCAAGTTCAAAGGGCCAGGTGCAGAGAGCGTGTTAGAGAGATGGGTGTTGGATGCTAAGAGAAGCCACTGGAGGGTGCGGCAGAGAAGGAGGGGCAAGGGGACCCCAACCAGGATGATCAAGTTAGGGCTGGAGCCCCGGGCACTGCTTGGTGGATGGGGCCAGGCGAGACAGGCACACAGACCACACATGCCCCTGAGCAGGGGGCGGGGCCTGGGCATGAATCCCGCTGCTCTGGCGGACAAAGCAGGAGTTGGCCCCGAACTGGCGCAACCACTGTCGGTTACGCAGAGCAGGGGGCTCCCTTTCCTTCTTTCTTCCCACCACCGAGAAAAGCTTGCTGGGGAGGGAGCGCACTTCAGCCCCCCCTCTCACACTTCACTTTCTCCTCCTGCCCTGCCAATGCCCCCACAAGGGACGGGGAGGTGTAACGTGACGGGTCAAGGTCTGGACTCTCATGGGAACGTTGAAAAGTGGGCAAGACTCTGCGCCCCGGGGCACCGCCCCGTCTGGTTCTCCTCGCGTGGACACACCAGGCAGGCCTCTCTTTCGGTGTTTCCTACGGAGACGGTGAGCAGACAAGGCGGGCCCCAAACGCCAGGCCTGGCCCTGTCCTCTGGATCCGGAATTGGGGGGGTAAGTTAGGCCTACTTTCAGGTTCAGCGGTGGGGAGCAGGAAGCCACGTCAGACCTCTGGGCCTGGCCTGTTCTCCAGCTCAGTTGTGCCAGAAACACCTACGGTGGGGTGGCTGAGTATCGGCTTCGATGCGAATAAAACGATCCTTTGGTTTCCATTCTGCTCACGTCACGTGGCTTTGAACACCAGCTACCTGCCGATGATTCCCGAGTCCCTCCCTGAGCTCCGCATCTGCACTGTCTAAGGGGCCCGTCACCCGGCACGCGGCCCACGCTGAGCCGCTGGTCTGCCCCTCCCAAACCTGGCCTGCTGCCGTGCGCCCTGTCTCAGCTCACGGAGCATCCACTCTCCCAGCTCCTCAGGCCTTCGTCTCATTCCGTCCACTGCGCATCTGAAACGGGCCCGGAGACCCAGCGCTTCCCTCCGCTGCTCCGGCCCCGCCCGTGTCAGGGCCACCTCTGTCGCCTCCGTGTCACAGCTCATTTGGGGACAAAAGGCTCATGATGGTGACAGCCTCAGAGGCCAGGCCTGACACAAAGGAGGGGGGTGGTGGGGTGTGGAGGGTGGAGGGCAGGAAGAAGATCCGGAATCAGCAGAGGCTTCGGAGAAACAGAAGAGCAAGAAATACCAGGGAAGAAATAAAAGCCGCGGAGAGTCTGGGGACCGCCAGAGGGAATAAGAAGGGCATTTCACAAATCCATCGGGGGGAGAGATCTTTGAGAGCTGTCTGGCCCATTAATAAATGGGAAGGCAAATAAAATTAATGATGATGATAAAAACGGCTAAGCCACTGAAGTGCTTTGTAAAATTGGTCTTTAACAAGGAAAAGGAAAAAAAAAAATCCAAGGGATGGGCAATTAGAAGGAGACAAAAGCCTTGTCAATACAGTTGATGGAAGGTAGGAAGGGAGATACTTAGAGAAATGGGGTAACACCTCCCCAGCCCAATCACCACGTCTGGATGCAGGCCTTGGGGTCCGGAGGGATTAGCTGAAGAAATTATTAAACCCCGGGCAGGTGTTTTGATCGTAATGATTATATACATATATTTATTTATTTTTGGAAGAGGGAAGTAGAATCGATGAAGATTTAAGAGCTCTGGAAAGAAGAGGGAGAAAGAAAGTGCCCCCAGTTGAGCCCTGGTACCGAGCCGGGCACCGTGCATTTCCAACGTGGGATCCTTTCATTCGCCAGCAGCGCCGTGTGGTTCTGCGTGCCGCGTATTTTCCAGGCAAGGGGACTGGGACCCGGAGAGTCTCGGTGACTCTCCAAGGTTACTCCACTAGCAAGTGGGGGTGGCCAAACTTGAACCCATGTTTTTCTGATTCCCAAGAGGACTCCTTTCCATTGTACCCGCTGCTTGTCCTAGTTCTCAGTATGAGTCCGCATGTCAGGGCAAATGACACCACCTGCCTGTGACCCGCTGCTAGTGACCTGCCTTTGTCCTGAAGCCTTGGGATTCTAGGGACGCGGACAGAGAGCTGTCTGATTTTAACGCCGAGCTGTTGGGAGAGGATTTCAGACTTTGGAAGGTAAAGGGGAGGAGAGGGAGCCGAGGTTGAGGAACGTGGACCCGGGGCCACAGGATGTCAGTGTCACCAGGGCAGTGCGAGCTCCTAGTGTCTGAAGTCTTTATCATACCTGCGGGAAGCGGAGGCCTAAGAGGGGCGAGAGACTGGCCCGGGTGACACCAGAAGCTGGAGCCATCGCCAGGCCTGCCGACCTGAGGTCCAAGGCCACGCTTTCTGCACTTCTCGGCCTACGTCCCTTATCCACCCTGGTCCCTGACTTCTGTCCTCTGGCATCCAAAGATGGGCCTTGGCTTCGATTCTTGGCTTTGGCTCCGATCCCTTGTCCCTGCTTCTGTGCTGTGACCTGTGACTCATCTCAGTGGCCTTTTACACCTCACCTCTCATCTCTGTTGCTGTTTTGTTAACTGTGGTGGCTGGGGTGGGGGAGGGAAGAGGGTGAGGATGATGGAGGGAGGGGCCGGAGGGACTCGTCTGGCTTCCATCCCACGGGGGTCCGGTGCACAGTGTGATGGGAACACACCTGTGGTCGAAGGAAATACTGGCCCTAGTTCCTTACTCTCCTCCGCTAACTCTTTCCATGGCTCCATCTTATATAGCGTTTACTTCCTTTTCTCTTGACTCTGAGCTTTACCGTACGACTTTCTTGGGTCACTGAGATATTGGCAATGCGCCTAAAGCCTGGACTTGAAATGCAACTGGTGTGGCTGGGCATCTCCTCTTGCACCTCGGCCACTGCCCTGAGATTAATGTGCCCACTAGTCCAGGGCGGGGGGGGGGGGGTACTTGGAGCAGAGCCCGCCCCACCCTTCCAGGGGGAAGCACAGCTGTCTGTGCCAGCTGCTGTGGCCTGAAGCCAATTAACCCACTGAAGTTAGACCAGCCAAATTTCTGCTGACCTAAATATCCCTGAGAATAAGCGATTGTTATTGCTTACCACTGGAAGTGTGTGTTTGTTACGCAGCAAAAACTAACTGATACACAGCCATCTACATAATATGCTGTGAGAGATCTAAGTTCCTATCTAAAATCTCTTCTTAGCTTAATTTATTACCAGCACAAACAAATCATTAAGCACCCACTATGCGCCCATTTCCAAGTCAGCACGACGTGCCTGGAAGTTTTGGTGACTCTCTTTGGGGAGCTCAGCCTGGGGAAGACAGAGGGGTTAGCAGATGCCTACAAAATATGATGCCAATGACAGCTTCCTGGAGGCAAAAGACGCCCAGGTTGAGTCTTGGAGGAGAAAGAAGGGGAAGGGTTCTTGAGGCCGAGAGTACCGCACACCCACAGGCACAGGGTCTGAAGCAAGCTGGTCCCTCCGTGGACCCAAGTCCCTCTCTGTGCTGGACCAGCAGGACCCTGGTCTGGCCCTGTCCCCTTGCACATCCATGCCCACACGTTTGTATAAAGTAAGGCATCAACAACAGCGATTTGCAACCAGATGATGAAGTCCAGAGAAACTCCATTAAATTAAAAAAAAAAAAAAAAAAGTGCCCCAAGATGTGATAAAACGCAAAGAAAGTCAGAGGGAGGAGAGGACGCTGGGTACTGTTGCAGATGCAATAATCCAGCAGCATAATCCAGGAACGCCGAAGGCGCAGAGGTAATTACACACCCGCACCTGCTCCCGGACGTCGGGCTGGGTCCCCGGGGCCCAGCGGGGGGCCGCTGACGGGACCTGTGCCCAGCGACGCCCTCACCCCCACTGGCACCCAGATCCCTCCGAGAGGTGGGCCCTTCCCCTTGGCTTCTCAGAGACACTGGAGGTGGCTGGGGGTGGAGGGACAGGAGAGTGAGCAGTCTCTCCTTTGAGGCCCACCCCTCTCCGTGTGACCCTCCCCCTCCAGGAATGGGGGCAGCAGGGGGAGCCCAGCTTAAGTGTGTGTGATTTCAGAGTTAATCTGTCTGCACTAATTAAATATTGACAGCTGTTAAATATTCATGGGGCGTTTTAGCTGGCAGGTTAGCTGTCCCAGGCTCTGCCGGCTTCGGCTCTGCTGAGGGACTTGGCCAAGCTCTGCACACGTGACGGCCTCCCCCTCATCCTGATGCTCGGTGGCCTCACCAGACAAGCCTCTCTCAGCCCCTGGGTCTCAGGTAACCTCTCCTTGGGCCTGGGACTTCCCCTGAGCTTGCTCCTGCAGCTTGGGGTTTCGGGGGCTTGGTGGGGAGGAGCCTCCGCTGCAAACACGGACCACAGAGGGCATCAGCCTGAGGCGTAGAGAAGAAAGGCTGAGCCCAGGGGTGGCTGAGGGGCCAGGTGTCATGTCTCCCAGTGGGGACACCTGGGAGCTTCCTTCCTTCTGTCTTCCACGGGCTTCTACCAGCAGCTCCAGGGTGGGGCTCCGTGGAAGGTGCTGGTAGAAAGGTGCAGGCCATCAGACGGAGTCTCTGCTCCCTCGGGAGCCCAGTCGGGTGTGAGGAGACTGGGTCCTGAGTGAATGTGTCATGCTGAGGTGGGGCAAGCGGTGGGCTCATGGGCAGGGGGCCCAGGGAGCCCAGAAGGACACCAGCCAGCCCAGGGGTGGGGCACAGTCGGGGCAGGCTTTGCAGAGCGCGACTTCAGGCAGAAACCTGAGAGACAGGCAGGGATTGGGCCAGGCAGCACGAGAGGCTTCCTGCCAAAGCCCCCCACCCCCAGTCAGGGGAGGGGCATGAGGGCCCAGAGCGAGAGAATGGCTCTGAGCAAGGCCGGTGCCCTGGGGCTGAAGGGCAGAGGTGGACGAGGTGAAAGGGGAAGTCAGCAGCCTGCCGGGAATGAGGCTGCAGGCCTGCCAAGGAGCCGAGCCAAGGGCTGCTTTCTTGCCTCTATCCCTCCGTGACCCTTCATCCATCCGCCTTGGCCCTGAGTCTCATCCAAGGCCCTTCCTGCACCCCTAGCCAGCTGCAGCACCTTGCTCCCCAAAGGGCTGTCTACCTCCATCTTCGACTTCCGTGGAAGAGAAGGGATGGGAAGGAGGGTCAAGATGCCGGGAGTCAGAGAGCCTGGCATTCCCACCCCCCTCCCACCCCGAGGCTGAAGCGCCCAGCGACAGGAAGTAGCTCCTGCTAGCTGATCGGGAAGTCCATTCAGGGTTGTGTTTTCTTCCAGAACTGCACACAGACCTGAAGTGGGCGCCAGCATCTCCTCAGCCCTCGAATCCCTGATGCCTTGACGAGTGGCTCGTCCCCGGGCAAAGGAGGCTGGGTGCCAAGTCGCACATGCCAGGGGGTCAGCATCCAGCCACAGGCCAGGAGTGGAAGGCTCCCCAAGGTCAAGAGGAGGTGTGCAGGGCCCTCCATGCCTCGGCCGGCCTGGGACACCTCTGTGTAATCTCCGGTCTCCGTACAGGGCCAGGGTGTCTACGAGGGCAACCTCCCTCCTGCGGGCCAGTTCTGGAGTGGGCGCCACGTGGTTCAGGCAGACGGGACCCGAGAGGCAGCATGCATCAGCTCTGCCTCTGAGATACGAGGTCTTGGGTAACCAACGGATTGTCTCTGAGTCTCAGCATGCCTACCTGCAAAATCAGTTCGTGACACCACTTACCCAGCGGTGTTGTTCCAGCATCAGAGGAGCTACCCCGAGCACATAGCCCCAGCTGTAGCCCCCTCTGAGGGGGCACCGCCCACATGCCAATCCCTGTTCTCCATGCTTCACTTGTATTAACTCATTTAATCCCCCCACGGCCCTGCGGGCTGGTTTGGCTCCATCCCGTTTCCAGCTGTGACGCGGGCGTGTAGAGATATCAGTTCACCTGTTGGGCTCCAGAGTTTGTCCTCTTAACCCGTCCGAAGTGTCCAATAAGTGTTAGACTCCTGTCCTCCATTCTCCTCAAGCTTTGGGGGGATCATTCTGTTTTGGACGGAGGCACCTTGTCCACGGACAGCGTCCCTCTCAGGAAGCCCACTGAGAGTGGGTTTCTCCCTGGGGCTCTTTCCCGGGGTGTGGGGGGCATCACTTCCTTCACTCACTCATCACCCCACAACCATTTATCGAGCACTTGCGTGTGCCCTGCACTGAGGTCACAACAGTGGCTGCAGCTGGGAGCCGAGTGAGACCACCGCTGGGGAGCAGAGGTCATCAGTAAACAACACACGGAGCCAAATGCAGAGTGTCTCCGCGTGCGGTACCCCCAGCGGGGAAAACAAAGCGGAGAAAACAAAGCAGAGAAGGGGGCTGCGGAGGGAGGCAGGGGAGGCCTCGCCCCCGGGCAGGTGCCTTTGAACCGTGGCCGAGGAGGAGAGGGAGTGAGCCGAGGGCATGAGGGGCAGTGTGCCGGCACTCAAAGCACCAGAACAAAGCCAGGAAACAGGCCACCAGGGAGACCCGTGTGCCTGGGGTTGGGGGGGTGGGCGGGAGATGAGGTCAGAGAGAGAATGGTGGAAGGAGCTGGTCCGGAGACTGCCTTTGGCTCCTGCGAGACCTTGGGCTTGTGCCTGAGAGACGTCCTGGCAGCTGTCAGTGGACAAGAGACATGACAAGACCTGATTCCTGGTGGCTTAAATGGGTTGCCCCGGCTGTCATGGAGAGCGGGCGGCAGGGCGAGGTGGATGCGGGGGCGGGGGCGGGGGCTGGGCCGGAGGTCCAGCTGATGGATTGCGGCTTGTGGAAAGGTGTTAGGTCTGAGCTGGCAGGAAGGGCTTGGGCGATGCCATGTGGCGTCCTGAAGATGGAACCAGTGGTATTTATAGACGTGTCGGATGAAGGATGCTGACAGAGCGTGCATCCGCAACAGGCTGAGCGACTGAAACGGGGCGGGTCAGCCACACGCGGAGGTGCAGGAGGAGGGGGCGTGGTGTGGAGCTGGGGGTGGTCTGGGCCTTGGGTCTGTTGAGTCCCAATGCCTCTTGATGAGACTCCAAATGCACGTTCAGGCAGGTGGTTGGAATTCACACCTGAATTTGAGGAGCTGTAGGGACTGGAGAAAGGAATCTGGTTGCTATCAGTGCGCAGGTGTTACTTAGAACTACGACGCTGGATGAGATGGACCAGGGAGGAGGAGCTCAGACGGGAAGGAGCAGAGGCCTGAGGCCCAAGCCCAGGGAGCAGAAACATTTTCCGGGCAGGGAGACTGGTGGGGGTCCTTGTCACCACACCCCCAAACCTGGACCTGAAGCATCAGCACTGTGTTTTTGGTGGGCCTTTTCTGCCCTCTAGTGGTGGAGATTGGGAATGCACCCAATGGTGCCAGAGAGCCTGACCACCTGTCTGGGTTTCTTCTGAGTCATTTCACTCCTTTACTCAGCAGTTTCCTGACAGCCATTAGTAGACATTCCGGCAAATTCTACTAAGCACCTACTAACGTGCTGGGTGCTGGCCAGTGCAGAAGATGAAATGCCCCCTGGGAATCCATTGCATAATTGAAGGAAACACACACACACACACACACACACACGAGTGTGAAGCGGTGGCCCTCAGCTGGGGGTGGTTTGGGTCATGTTGAGAGAGAGCCGGCTTTCCAGCCGTCCCACCTGGGTTGGGGGGGGGGTTGCTACTGGCATCTGGCGGGCAGAGGCCACAGACTCTACAACGCACAGGGCATTCTCCGACGACAGAATTATCTGGCCCGAACGTCAGTAAGTGCTGAGGTCGAGAAGCTCTGAGCCCAGACAGCCAGTCGAGGGCTGGAATACAGGTATTACCTGAACCTCCTGGGGGCAGAGGGAAGAGTGATCAATCACACCTGGCTCCGGACAAGGGTAAGGAAGGGCTCCCTTCACAGAGAATGGGTGGCTTCACCTTGTCTCGAAGGATGGGGGGAGCTTTGCCAAGTGCAGAGGGGAGAGATCAGAGAACAGATGATGACAGCATTCTCAAAGCAGGCCACAAAAAGTACCTGGCTTCGCTAGGGCGACCACAGGCCCGGGTGCGCCCGAGACCGCCCAGGCTGTGCGAGGGGCCAGCGCCATTGCTGACGGTGCTCCCTCCCTCTCTCACATGGGGCCCCGCCGGGATGGCGGAGCCTGTGGTCACCTAGACCACAGGGTGGTTAGAATGGGGTGGGGGAGCAGGAGTGGGGAGCCACCTTGCATGGTAAGGCAGAGGGACCGGGCGTCAACGGAAAGTGGTGGGGACACAGTGGTGGCTGTGAGCAGGAGCCTGGTCTCAAGAGAGCAGCCCGGAGGCGGTTGTGAAGCCCCAGACAGAGAGGAGGAGGGTCCGAGCGGGGGCTGTTGGACCGACCCCCGTTCACGGTCCTGAGAATCCCAGTCTCGGGTGAGGGCTGCAGAGAACAGGGCCAAGGGCTCTGCACAGAACGGTTGGACACCGGCCCCGCCCAGGCCACAGGACCCTGGAGGGGTCATTTGGTCTCTCTCTGTGTTTGGCAGGCCCTTCCTCATTACCTGTCCCCGGCAGAGTGCAGAAGTGACCAGGGGTGCGGTGGGGTGGGGTGGTGAGAAAAGCTGAGATTTACCCTGAACCCAGCTGATGAGCCCTGTGACCTGGGGCAGGACACAGCTCTTTTCGACTTCGGTTTCTCCATCATCTGTCCCAGGAGCAGGTGGGCCAGATCATCTCTACGGAACTTTCTGGTTCTCGCCTGCCCTGCTCTAGCACATTCTACTGCTGACCCCTCTGAGAGGTGGACCCGGCAGCCAGAAGGCCCTGACTCTGGAGCCTTGTGCTCTGATCCGCCAGTGGGGACTCGGGTCTTTAATAAAACGAGAACAGTTCTATCCACTTTGAAAAGGCTGCCCTTTGGGACATGGATCCTCAAGCACTCTTCTGGAGCACCCCGAGAGTCACAAGCTTGGAATCTATGGCCATGAACTTCTGAGCCGCTCCCCCATCTGAGGCTTGAGTCCCGTGGAGCTCGAGGCATGTTTCTGGAGAGAGAACAAGCAGGCGTTGCTTCAGGAAAATCAAAAGGGCAGAGCCCCGAGCGCCGTCAGAGAGGACGCTGTGCCGTTTACAGATGGCTTAGCTCGAGTGGGCAGAGATGACAGCAGATGGGGCCGAGGCAGCACCGAGCGAGAGAGGGCTTCCGAACCAGACAGCCTCCCATCTGCACCGCAGTTCGCAGCCCACAGGCAGGGCAGAGTGGGCGGCTCGTCCTCCACCATGGAACTGAGGTTGCGAGGGGAACTCATTCAGCAAGAGCAGGGCCGAGCCTGTGGGCGGAGAACCCCACACGGATTCCTGCTCGGTGCTGGTTTCCGGGGCTTCTACGCTGAGGCCTTTTCTTTGGTGGAGGAGGAGGATGCGGTCCGGAGTGATGCAGAGGGTGGCCACAGGTCCCCCAGCTGCTTCGTGAAACACCTGGGACCACCTCGGACTGCCTCACCAGGGCCCCCTGCCTCTAGCTGGGCAAAGGGGGAGTGCAGTCCCTCCTCTTGTCCTTATTGCCGAATTTGTCCCTGTGTGCCCCTCTCTCTATGTACCACCTCACAGGAAACTGGCTTCCATTATAAAAGCACAAGGAGCACTCAGAAAAGAAAGCCAGGCTGAAAGAATGGTCCCACTCTCCAAGCATTAACTTCTGGGTATCTTAACTTCTTTTGTTTTTCCTGTGTGTAATTCTTTTTACCCCCCCTTTCACATCGTCAAGTTCATACTGACTGTACAATTTCATGCCCTGATTCCACTCACATTGCCATAAATGTTTTCCATGTTATTACCCACACTCCATAAATGTCGTTTTCAAGGCAGCAGGCTCACTGGACCAGCCCCTGATGGTTGGGCACTTAGCCTGTTCCCAATTTTTAACTGTTACAATAATGCTTCAAAGAGCGGAATGTCTTTGAATATCAAGGATGCTATTCTTAGGGAGAATGCTGATCACGGCACATCAGGTGCTCCCTGGTTGGCTCTCACGTGGTTGGCCCAGCCTCAGGGGTCCCAGGCAGGAGGCTAACAGACCTCCTCTCTTCCTTCTGCCACCTTTCCTGAAGATTGTGTTGATTTCTTCTTCTTGTTACTCTCTGAGCACCTGCAAGTGCTTCCCAGGACCCCTCCATTAAAACCCATCACATTAGCCTGGACAGGCTTTTTGTTGAAAGGGAATGAAAAAAAAAAATCACATCCCAGACAACATTGAATAAATAAACTGAAAAGCTCCTGACTTCAGGTATAGCTGGATCCAGGCGCTTAAGCAATGGGATCAAGACCTGGTTTTTCACTGCCTTTCAGCCTGGTTCTGTTCACGGCTCTGCCTTCAGAGCCTGCATACTGGCAAGAAGGCTGTAGGAGATCAGTTTCAGCTGCTTGTTTTTAGGCTGCAGGAGAGAAAAGGCTTTTCTCCTTGAGAGCTCCTAACTAAACCCCAGAATCCACTCTAGTCGGGCTGACTTAGTTGCTCGCTCACTCCTGAGTTAATCACCATCACCACAGGCACAGGCTGATCTTTAGCTCAGAGAACATGGACAACATGCTTTGTGCCTGGAGCTGGGGCGGCTCCCCCTAACCCAGAGTCCGGAGATTAGGAGAGGTGGAGCCCACAAAGTGCGCTTGGGGCGCTGAGTATCCCAAGAGGAGAGACTGGATCCAGGATCGAGGAGCACGAAGCAATGTGCCAGTCGGTTTGGGCAAGAATCTAGTTGCAGAAGCAGGAAGAGGATCCTGCAAACACACCCCGTGTCGTCCCAGACAGAGAGGAGCCCTGTCACAGCCTCTCTGACTGTCCGTGGTTCCATTCTCCTCTGCTTCGAGGGTCCAAATCTGACTGTCGATCTGCACACCTACCACGCGGGCCCTGTGGACCCATCCGGGAGACCGGGAGCTGTGTGAAAATTGGCACAGAGCCATCCTGCGTCCTGTCCCTCTCTTAACCAAGCAGCCCCTGACTTTGTTGGATGTGACTCAGTTTCCCGTCTCTTTGCCATTGGCTGGCTTCCTCAGATATGCTCCTGCCGGTTACTATAAGGCCAGGGACCGCCCGAGAGGCCGGGGTCAGATGTGAGCACACGGATCCCTGGCCGCTGGAGAAGTCCGTAGTGAGCTACCCAAGCCTCCCCTGTAAAAAGCGGCCCCGCTGCGGAGAGAGTTGGTTCCAGTGCAGGTGCCGAGGCGTCCCCTCCCTGGTGGCTCGTAGGAATCGCTCTTTTAACCAAGTTCAGGGGCCTGAAAGCCAAAGTAACAAGCCCAACCATGTTTTTCCTCAAAGGAGATTTATTACATTTAACCAAAGGGATTGTTTCTTAAAAAGAGAGCGCCATGTTGCCAGCCACAGGCAAATGGCCCCTGTGGTGTGGCTGGTGGCCTGGTCTCCCCTGCAGCTTCCCTTTCCCCTGGGGCGGCTCGGCCTGGGCCTGACAGTCCAGGTAGCATGCGGATGGGTCAGCCGGTCCTGGCGATGCAGCCCTAGGGGCTGCCATTCCACACAGCCCCCAGCCCTTCCTTTTCAACCAGCCTCAGCTGATGAGATACCCCCCTTCCTCCAGCTGTCAGAAGCAAGGAAAGGGTTAGTGAAATCGTCCACTGGCCGGATTCAGCCAGTCAAAGCTGGGCGGTGACGGCTCTCATTTTGTTTACCACCCGAGTGGGGCAGGGTAACCCCCGCCGCTCCAACGGAGAAACCCCAACGTGCTCGGAAGGGACAGGAGCTACTTCTCTGTCACAGGACGGCAGTGCACAGTCAGGCCAGCAGGGGGCTGGTCTTCCCCTGGTCCCCTGGGCCGCAGGCTGCCGGATGCTCTGCCACCTTCGGCTAAGGGCTCCCAAGGGGACCCAAGGTGTCACTACTTCAGCCAGCCAGAGGGGAGGGCCAGCAACGAGGAGAGAGATGGGCATTGTGCATGGGACCGTCCCCGCAGGGGGACAGATTTCTGCTGCTCCCCAGTGGCCAGCGCAGAACTTAATCACAAAGCCACGGACGGCTGCAGGAGAGACTGGGAGATGCGGTCTAGCTTCAAATGAAAGGGACAACCTAGATCTTGGTGAGCAGAGAGCAGGCTTTGGCGCACGGTCCCCATCCACACAGCAAGCTCGGACCCTTGCAGAGGAAGCAGAGGAAATGGGCGCACAGCGCGGAGGAAGGGCGTGGCTACAGGGAGGCCCCGCCCCACTCAGTCCCTGTGGTTGGTGATCTCCACAGCGGCTCCGGGGCTGGTCCCTCAAGCCCGTGCCCTTGGCTAGCCACCAGGACCACCTCCAGGGCAAAGGCAGGGGTCCTGCCTTGCCCTCTGCTTGTCACACACGCCCTGCATGACTTAAACACATCACGATAGCCTCATCTGGACCCATTTTGAAACGTAACTAAACTGCCTGCGATCTCTGAAGCCTCGAGACGTGTAACTTGGAGACGGGCAGGAACTTGGGCAGGGATGTCTGATGAGCCAAGGTGACTGACGGGCGGCGTTTCCGGACTTCCGTTAACAACACTTCAGCGGTCATCACCCTATCTCGTCAGCTCAGTCCCCACACACATTCCTTTTCCGAGAATCATCTCAGACTCAAGGGTCTCTTACAGACTCTCGGCCTGCCCTGTGAGCCCTAATTATTGCCTGATGCTCACGTCGAAGTTCTTTTTGCTGCATGAGAACTTCCACAAGAGACCCCCCTCCCCCGCCTTCTCAGGCAGTGCCCTGCTCATCCTCGCAGTGGCCCCCAACATGCCCTTCGCTCAAACATCACGCCTCCTGACCCATCCTTCTTCCCTCCGCCTCTCTCTGGCAAGGCCCCTCCTTCAGGGAGCCTTCATCTTCTGAGAATGAGAGTAAGAAGGATTTGCATTCCGGGTTTGTGACACATTTATGTCGCTGTGCATGCTTCCTGGGTATAGGCCATGGGCGGTTCAGGGTCAGGCCATCTTAGTAACCAGGGGAGCTGTTTTTAAAGGCATGCGTTCATGCCGATGTGTTGGCAATTGTTCCTTCCTCTGTTATTCTTGCCTCAGAGCCTCTTGGATCCGTCCTCGTTCCCTTTACCAAGCTCCCAGCTCTTCCTCTCGCACACACTAGTTTCCAAAGGCCAAGCTGGATGTCGTCGAACCAGATGACACGCTGAATTGGCATAACCCACAGCTCTCAAAGCTCTCAAAGCACCAATGTCCAAGTGCCCACTTGTGGCTGCTCACCCCCCCCCCCGGATTTGTCGATTACAGCCTCCACACACCACATGTCTGTTAATGTTTATCTGAGTCAGGGGGCTTGCCTTCCTGATGGGTTTCTCCCCCTTGACTCAGCTTATTAACAACGGCTCACGTATGCAGGCCCTTCAGGAATCTGGCGACTGGCGAATTTCACCTGAGTTTCCATGTCTCCTTTTAATATGGTTGGCTCTTATCCAAGGAGCCTCTTAAGAAAGAACACTCCACCATGAATAAGATGGGAGCTATATAAAATGAGAACCCTTTCTGATTGAAACCGACCTCCAGGACGATGGCACGCCTCTGGTACCATTTGCCACCCGCACCCCTTTGCGCAGCACACGACACAGTGAGAGCATCTTCCCCCAAGGCAGATAGATGGCTCTGGACCACGGCAGCGTGCGTGGTGTGGATGAGCGGGGGAGGGGTTGCACTGGCCCTGGGAAGGCAGTCCCGGGTACCAGGAAAGGAGTCGGTCCCAGCAAAGCCTCTTCAGGCCCTGCAGACCTGTTGGGGTGGAGCACATACACCCACACGGAACTGCCGGTGCAGCTGTGGGCTCTGCCCGGAGCCCTGTCTCCCCACACATCTGCTCAGCCTGTGAATCATCCTGACCCCGTGTGGAGAGACCTGTGAGGCCATCCACACCCCTCCCCCTCTGCACACGGCACCTCTTGTACCATTTGCCACACTCGACTGTAGTATGTGTGTCTGTCTGCCTGCCTGTCTTCTCTTCCGACCCTAGGCTCTTCGGGGTAGGGAGCATTTCTCCCTCATCTTAATATCCTCAGTGTCTGACACGCGGTCAATACTCAGTAAATGTTGGATGAATGGCTAAAATTAGCATCCAGCTGATGATAAAATCTCAATGAACATTAAACTCTAAGTGAATTACATCCCATCCAAGTCTCTTCTTTATCAATATCCAGGAAGATGTTTGATATGCACGCGAAGGACAATCATGCATATTTCACAGAAACATTTCCAGAACCCCCCAAGCCCCTGCCTGTCATCTGTGATGGCATGGGGTTATTCCACTGTGTCAACACACCCGCTGCCGTGCCTGGTCGGCCCTGCTGCCTTGGCCAATTTTTCTTCTGATGGGTAATGCTGCTGTCGACATGCTTTTCTTTCTTCGGGGCTTTGCCGCCATAGGGTTTGTTACCAGAGAGGGAACTCCTGGGTCAGACAGTACAAACATCGGCACAGCCCTCGTTCCCATTGCTGATCGCTTGTGTAAATTGCTCCGGTCTTTCCAGAACTGAACGCTGAGCAATGGGCTTCCACTGGCTGCCAATCTTGCATTTTATCATGTTTGTCTTTGTGGCGTGTACAGGCGTGTAACGGCACCTGAAAAGTTGCTTGGATCCGAATTTTATTTCACAGCCGGCGAGCTGACGCAGGTTTCTGCGCGGCAATTTAGCATCTCCATTTCCTGGTGCGATTCTGTTTACCATCTTTGACCGCTTATCGGGGGGAATCTCAGCACAGCCCATTTGTTATCTGTTCTGAGCAGAGAGCAGGCCCGGGAAGGGGACCGTGACAGGCGCAATGAATGCCACTGCGCTCCTTTCGATATTTATTTTCCTTACGTTGTGGTAAAAACATTTCCATTCTTACAGATGTGAACCCGTACATCAGAGCCCTGACGTATCTGTTCCCTCAATAGCTGGGAATTTATCTCGCCGGCCGCCAGGTTGGTGAGGTGGGGCCCTTGTCTCCAGGTTTGTCACCGATGAGCAGAACGATACGGCTGAACTTGACAGGCGTGCGGTGTGAATTTAAATGAACTCTCCACTGGCCCATTAGCCAGCCTTCCCAGTGATGTTTATTGAAGAATGATCTCTCTCCCCAGTGTGCCCCTGTGCTGGCCTCACGTTAGCGTGACCAGGGTTCAAAGTCATCCCCAGAATCTCTCTCCGAGTGACCTTTGCTCCTTGTAATCCAGCAGGGGGATGGTTTCAGTGACTGGCAATCCGCGTCCTCGCCGCTCAGGACGGGTGGGCTCTCGGTGCCGCTGGGTGACAAATCTTTGGGCGGCTCTTCACCTGGAAGCGTAGGTGTCCTGCACTCAGCGCTGTCACAGTCCATTAGAGGACTGTGGGGATTCACTGTGGCATCGAATTAACTCTCTATATTGACTTTGGGGCGCAACACATGGACTTCGGGATTACAGTTAGACCGGAGCTGGAAAGCCCCCCAAAGACCTCGGAGCTTCAGACAAAGGCTCATTCCAATGGGCCCGGCCTGGAGAGTGTCCCAAAGGGTCAGGCTGTCCTGAGGCGAATTGCTTTGAGTCCTGTGGTGTTTCTGCAGCCTCCCCCCACCCCTACCCCAGGAGGGTGAGCTGGGATCCAGAGTGAGACCGAGAGGACATCTGGACCGGATACACCCTACGTGTCCTGCGGTCCAGGTGTTGGTGGGTGGGTGGTAGTTTGGAGTGGGGATGGCGGTAGAGGATTCTCAGCCCCTCCAATCAGGCCGGAGTCCGACGACCAGGACCCCACTACTTTCCCGCCAGTATTTTCAATTCCTCTGCCTCGCTGCCTTTCAGGTACACTCTCTTCGTCAAGCCCCCGGTTTGACTCAGTTTACCTGTCCACCTTCTCCTCAGCTCCCCGCCCCCGTGGCACTGCCAAGCACCCCTGAGGACAGACCGCACTCACACCACAGGGCCCTTCCTCGGGAGCCCAGGCTCTTTTGCCTTATCAGGGGGGCCTCGGCATCCCCACACGCTCTCTGTCCCATGTCCTCCAACTCACCTTCTCTAACTGGCTGCTTCCCATCGGCACTTCGGTGCACTCCACGCTCTTCACTATTTAAAAACCCTGTTTTAGATGTTTCAGCACCTGCACGTTCTTCGCTTATGGAACATGAAATAGTGACAGTGCGTAGGCAATAGGGGGAGAGACCCTTCAGCGAAGCCCTCCAGCTCCCCCTGCCCAGGCCCCTTTGAGTCCCCTTTAACAACACGTTCTCGTAAGCTCATCGACTCCTGTGCTCTCCTATTCCTTCCACGACCACGAGCTTCCCAGCTCCCTACCTCAAGGACATCACCCTGCTGACCCCCAGAAACTGTTTTCACCCACGGATCGAATGGCTTCCTCATCTCTAAGCCTCATCGTCGCTTCTGCGTCCTCATCCGCTGGACCTCCGAGCAGAGCAGGACACCACTGTCCCCTCCTACTCGCTCCTTCTCGGAATGCCTTTTGCTCTGACCAGGAGGCGGCCTCTTCTCCCCGTGAGCTCCCCGCAAGCTGCATTCCTTCTCGGTCTCATGGTTCGGCTTCTCTTCCTCCTCCCGGTCCTCCCACACGGCTGTTCGGCGGAGGGCCGTTCAGGCCCCAGGTCTCCCCACTGGACATGCCGTTCCTTGGCAATTGCTTCTGCGCTTGCGGCTTCGATGCGGGTGACTTTCCGGCCGTAGCCCCAGGCCTGGGGCGTCTCTTTCCTGAGCCTTAGACCCCTATCATGAGCTCTGGAACCCAGTTCCTGCGTACGAAATCACCCCTGCTTCTCCATAGCTGTGTGACCTTGGGGAAGTTACTTGACATCTTTGTGCCTCAGTTTACTTCCTCCGAAGGTTCTAGTGAGAGCTCAATGGGTCTGTCGTCATTATTATTACAGACAGCCAACTGCCTATTGAGCATCATTGCCTTCAGGTGGCCCAAAGGCTGGCCCGCATCTAACTCACTGTCTTCTCCAGCTGTCCCTCAAAACCTTCACCTCCCCGTGTGTTCCTTACCTTTTGGTGATGATACCACTGAAGCCCCCAAACTCCCTGGACCTGCTCTTTGATCGTCGCCCCTACGGCCCAGCAATCACCAAGTCCAGGCATCCAGCGGCTCGGCCTCTCCCTTCACCCCCTCTTCCCCACCCCCTGCCCAAACCCTCACCCAGGCCACCATCTCTCACTTACATTTGCTACCCAACCTCTTTATAGTGGGTCCCTCTCTTCAGAGTTGAAGTCCCCTCGCCTGGTTCACAAGCTCCCAGCCGCCTGGTGCCACCCCTTCCTCTCCCCCTACCACTTCCCAGCCCTCTGACGCCCCGCTCCTGGACGTGACTCCCTTCCCCGCACTCGTGAGGGCCTCCGGCACGTCCACCTGCTGACGCATCTGCCTTGAGCAGTCTTCCCCGCTTCCTTTCCTTGCACCGCTGACTCCTGACCTGGAGCCTCCCCTGTAAAGCCGTATTCTCCCGGCAGCCTCTCTGACCTCCCGCTTTGCACTTCCACCTCGGTTTGAACTCTGCCTGTGCTGGGACCCTCTGCCCCCCCAAAACCCGACGCCAAACTGTGGAGAAGTCCACATTATCACCCAGCAGAGGAATCATGGCAGTCTGGTTCACTCCCGTGTGTCCAGTGTGTGGCACATAGTAGGTGCTCCATAAATATTTACTGACTACACATTTCATTCCGCACCCTTGCGACAATATGCCTGCTCTTCAATACACTGCTCTCGTCAGCACCTCCTGCTGGCGGCCAGGTATCCTCCTCTCTCTTGCCACTGCCCTCTAAAAAATTCGCAGACCCTGTAGTGAAGAAGCTGGGAGTGCAGTTGCCAAGATGCACAAAGGAGCAGGCGATGGCAGTGGGGATAACGCAGGGTGACCGGTGTGTGTGGGAATCGATGGTGTGAGGATGGGGGCAGTAGGGCGGGCGGGCAATACGTCCCGGGGGAATTGGCTCTGAGCCAAGTTTTAAAAACTAAGGGTGAATTAGTCCAGGGGCAAAGAACAGGTGTTTGTGTACCAGCTCAGATTCTTCTGTGCGCCAAATCGCAGCTAAGTAGAGACAACCTGTATGTCTGCTTGCACTTCCCATCAGCTCCCTTTGACCATTGAAGGACCTCGTCACTCACCTGGGTACGAAGCGCCCTATCCCCTTCTCAGAAGCCCGCCCATGCCTTTGCTCATCTAAATACACCCAGCTAACTTTGTGAGGCAAACCCTGCATCCCCAATGCTGCTGATGTACGCCCATCTTTATTTGTGATTCGTGGCCGACGGAATGGGCTCAGAGGGAGGGAATCGTTGGTTCAAGGCTGCGCAAAGGCAACTGGCAGCCCCGCTAGGAGGCAACTCCAAGACCTGCCCTCTCCATCACCACCTGGCGCCCGCTACACTTTTAAACACACCTGTGCTGACAAGTAATGTTAAGGGTGGTTGTCTGACAGCCGTGAGTTATCATGTAGCAGCAACCAAATCTTGAACCTGAACATGAAGAATCTTGGAGAGACTCTTCATGAAATGTATCATTTACTAGGAAACAAAGACAGTTATTCAATAAGAAAAGACAGAAACATTTCGCCTCCCGTATCCTCAGGCTGCAGTTCAATGAAATTAGAAATAAATCTCACAAACAAGAAGGCATTCTCCAGTGGCAGAGAAGTTAGCACTCCTCAATAAAGCCACAGAGAGGGAAACAATTCGGAACAGAGTGTTCACACAACAAAGATATAAGCACAGCCTATCAAATAAATTTGCGGGATGCTGCCATGCGGGCACTTAAAGGGAAAATATTGCTCGTGACGGCCTCCATTAGCGAGAAGGGAGGAAAACCGGGAATTAAGCCTCTACCTAAATAACCCGGCAAGAGCACAAATTATCAAGAAAGGAAGGTGGGAAGAGTAATAAACCGCAAGCCAGAAATGAATAAAGCAGAGACGCCAAGGTGAACTCGGAGCATGAGCTAAGCCAGCGCCTCCCCAACCTGGCAAAGCACGTGAATTTTCCTGGACACTTGTTTGAACTGCGGATGCCCCAGCTCGAACCCAGACCTCCTGCACCAGGGTCACGGGCACAGGGCCCTGGCATCAGGGTTTTTAACAGGTTCCCCTCATGATTAGTCCCCTTCTGGTCCCCTGGTGCCGGGAGCTGCTGCTGTGCCGATTCTCTCCACTGAGACCTAATGGAGACCCAGGAAGGCGGAGAGAGAGACATCGATCAGGGGCCTCCTGCACACACCTCAACCAGAGATCACAGCCACAACCTAGGTACGTGCCCTGGCTGGGAATCGAACCTGCAACCTTTTGGTGCACAGGATGACACTCCAACCAACAGAGCCACTGGCCAGGGTCATAATATATACTTTTTAATCGCTAAGTCACCCCGAATAGTACGAGTTGTCAAAGGAACCATCCCCAGACACTGAAGAAGTGTACGCTGAGCATCTCATTCACACCGAGGGCGGTGTTGCACCCGGGCATTCTGAGGTGGGCAGCACACGCGGCTACTGTCCCATGGGTCTGATGGTGGAGGACACACACGTGAATAGGCAGGAGGGACAAAATGTCAGTGAACAAGGCACAAAGAGGGTGGCACAGTGGGGGCTCAGCCCTAACGGAGGTATCTGCCCTGGAGGAGGAGCCGTTCTCGCCAGGCCTTCATGAATGAGCTTGGAAGTGGATCAGGTGGCAGGATGGACAGGTGAAAGGGCGCAGCAGGGCCTGCTGAGGACGCTTGGTCATCTGGGTCCCTGCAGACTGGAGGGGCGGGGCGGGGGGAGCTGCACAGCAGTGTCCAGGGGTGTTTGGGATGAGGCAGCAGAGGGTGCGAGGGAACCCCAGCAACTGCCTCTTGTGGGGACACACGAATCTGAACCCGGAACTTTGCGAGTGTGAAAAGCAGGCCCTCCCCACCGGACAGCCAGCGTAGCAGACCAGACCTGCATTTCAGATGAAGTCCTCCGCCCCCGCTGGGAAGAAGGACTCAGGACCTGACGCCACGGGACTAAAGAGCAGGATCCAGTCTTGAGTCGGGTCAAAGGTGCCCTGCCTGGACCATTTTATTCTCATCAACATCCTCTTAGGTAGGTACTATTACTCCCTTCATTTTATAGGGGAGACAAACCGAGGGCTCCAGAGGCTGAGTGGTTTGCCAAAGGCCACAGAGCTGGCACGTGGTGGCCCAGGCAGCCTGGCTCCTGCGCCTGTGATCTCAGTCGCCAAGACCGTGGCCTCCGGGGTGACGGGGAGTCAGAGGGGTTAGTGATCCTTGAGAGAGAGAATCACCAGGGCGAGATGGGGCTGGCGAGGAAGAGGAAGGAGTCAAGGTGACAGCTCGCTTCTGGTTGGGTAACTGGCAGACCACGCCCCCTTCACCTATGAGACAGACACAGGTGAGGACAGGAGACGGTCCCAGGAGAAAGGGGGAGGTAAAGAACTTAGTTTGGGGCATGTTGATCTTGATATGCCTACAAGTTTACAAGGCCACATTTGTGTGGATTCAGGGAAGAATCATAATTCATCCGTCCACTTAACGAATATTTATTCAATGTTTAATCTGACAAGGCTGTGTGCCCAGAATAATTTCCAGTCTAAAGCCTGCTCCCGAGGAAGGGACCCTGTTTCACCATGTCTACTTTTGATAGCTTCTCTGATGTTATCTTGTTCCTTCCTTCAAAATTTTCTCTCACATCAGTCACCACCGGTCAATCGCAAGTGACAGAGTCTGTGACCAAAATGACGTTTCCACCACTCAAAGCCACAGACGCGCGTCTGCCCCCGTGGGGCCCGGCACCTTCGTGCTAACTCAGATTCTCCACATCACGGGGGAACAGTCTAGAAGGACTTGGAAATTCTTGTCTTTTTTTGCTCATTGTTTCCTAGGTGTCTCCTCTTGCCAAGGCCAAAGCCAAACATGAGAAAGGTGAGGGCCGGTGCTTCTGGGGCTCCCAGCGGGCGGAGAGGAGGGAGCCCCACTTTCCACCAGGGGAAGAGTTGCGGTCGATGGAGACTTCTGCACCCCGCCAGTCTTGTTTCTTGTTTCCAGTCACCCGTGGCAATGTCTGTCGTGGTGCAGGGCGGTGGATGGCAGGTCCGCAAGCTGTGCGGCCCCCTCCACCTCTCGGGCCTCGTGCCCCCAGCTGTAGATGGGACTATGACACCTATTACACAAGGTTGGTGTAAGGATTCATAGGAAACTGTTACAAAGTACTTGGCACACAGCTGGCCCTCTCCTGTCAATCATTTTGAGTTTTGATGAGCAATGACTTCCTATTTCGGGGAGGCTTATACATCCACTTGACCCTGTATAAGTTTCTATGGGGGTGCACATAGAAACTTCTTGTAGTTTACATGGGTATGACAAATCTACATGCGTATATATGAGTTTGATAAATTTTCTGCAAATGAAAAACGAAGTCGATTCACATCGGTGTGGTTGCTTTCTAATATATGGACATACAGCACAGCTTTATTCCTCCACATCTTACATTTCTACTGAAAGGACTCTCACTTCCAGGAAAGTTTCTAAATATTGCCCATGTTTGCTAGCCGTCAACACACCTCATTGTGTCTTCCCGTCTTCCTCTGTACGGAGTCGTAAGCGGCCATACTTTCCCAAGGTGCATCAGTCTGCCCAACGTTATATTTTGTGCTTTTCAGACTTCATAATTTCACTGATGCCTCTGTGTGTGTGCCTTTTAAGGCCTCTGCATCGGTAAGTTCTGAGGGTTTCATAGGAGTTCACTGCGTTGATATTTGCTGGTTGAGAAAGCATTCTTCAGTGCTTGACAACATGTCATTCTTCGCCTGGGGTCTTTTTGGGATAAAATGACCCTTTCCGTGGCAGTGCCTGCGTCCTTCTGGGTGCTCGGAGGGATCTCTTCTCCTAAGTGAGGGCTTGCTCTGTCCTTCTGAGCTCCCTGCTGAGGGTGAGGGTTGGATTTTAGAGCTCGGTCTGTTATTTTTCCCTTCTAGACCACGTGGGTAGCCTTGTCCTATTGAAGAGGCAAAACTATCTACCCCAGCTGGTTGTCGCCTAAACAAGAGGAGAGGTTTGTTACATTTTACCCAAAGGACATACGTTACAAGGAGTGTACCGCTGACGATGATGAAGGGGACAGCCGATCTTTGTTAAGTGCTGCGTAAGTGTCAGGAACCCTCCAGAAGTCTTGGCGTCCTTACTCAGCCTGAGGGGTCACACCCAGTTCTCATCCCTCTTCTTCGAGACATGACTTGGCCACGTTCACACAACTGGGAGCCAACGTGGACAGGGATGCTCAGGAGCATCCCTAGGTCTAGGCTGAAATCCCAGGGGTGATGTTTGTAACGTGGGTGTCTTTCAACTGCCATTAGACCACTCCAAGTGTCAGCCTCTCGCTTGTGAAGGGACAGTGACGAGACCTATTGTGGAGGATGGTGGTAAGCAACAAGCAAGTTGACTTACGTAGCAGCAAGATGACTTACGTAACAGCTTGTAAGTTACTTTTTGCTCAGTGACGACAGTACCGGCCCCCTTCCCGCAATGCTGGGGTCCCGGCACTCTGCCCTGCCTTGGCCTCTGGTCCTGGAAAGACCCATCTGTTTTCCGCAGAAACTGCTGTGCTCCTCACTTGCAATGTTCTTTTGGCTTCTTGACCTCATCATTTCCTGGGAACTTTGGTGACTCCTTCAGGCTGTGCTTGTAGGAGAGACCAGACCCTGCTCCTTGAATTTTATTGAGCTCAGTGAGTAGGGGGAGGTGGGTCGTAGGGTGGGAGCCCCCAGGCCTCAGAGAACACCCGCCAAACAGCCTTCAGGTCCTGCCTGTCGCTTTGCTCCCAGGGAGGGGCAGCTTTAGGAGAGCCCCTCCTTACATTGCAATTTCCCAGACTGGGGGTTCAGGCAGAGCAGGAAAGGACGCACCTGCCAGAGGCGGGGCTCCTTGTGCTTTTGCCTCAGCCTCTCCAGAGAGCACAGGTGTCTGCTGGGACCCGGTTTTACTCCTGGGGGTGCCTGGACCAGATATTTGAGTCCCTGTGGGTTTTTCCCACAGCTGTGACTAGGAAGAATTAAGAACAGACTTCTTATATTTTCTACTCTCTTTTACATTTCCACTGCTGGGCTGCGCTGCCTCCCGCCCAGCCCAAAGCCACAGTCCCCTTCCACCCTCCCCCACCCCCGGTGTTCCCTCTGGGTCCCTTTGGAGATGATTTTGGGAAGGGAGCAGCAGCCGTGCTTCTCGTGGATTCTGACTGGGACTGGAGCCTGAAAAGAAGCCTCTGTTCTCTGTCCGTTTTTGCTTTTGACATGTCCGGTAACTGATTCCATGGATTATTAATATTCCTTAATTATTCAAATGCACACCTGCGCACAGGTAGGGACGCAGGGGCTACTCCTCCTGCATGGCCGGGTGTGGGAGAGGTGCAGGGGGAGGGGCAGGCAGACCCCAACTCCGCCCTGACCCCGCTGTGACCCCTCCCTCTGAGGTCCCCAGGGCCGCCACAATTCCTGACCTTCCTCATGTCCAGGTTTATCTCTGAGGCAGTGAGAGGCCCCAGTGTTCTGATACACTTTCTGTGGGCACAAGAGACTTACTCTTTTGCTTCACACATCTGTATGGAACATCACCCGTTTGCCGAGCACTGGGCTAAGTGAAAAATTGAATTGACTTCTTTTTCTGTCGCTTACAACCAAAGTGCCTTATCTGAGATGCCCGGGTATCACGATATTTATTTTGCAGGTACGAATGTGAGGGACAAGGAAGCACCGGTGAGCCGCAACTAAGAGCCCTTCACTGGGAAAGGCGAGCCAGGAGCTGGACCTTTGCGGGAGCTCCTCCCACTGCCAATCGCTGTAAACGGCCAGCCAGCTGGGACCCCTGCCCCCGAGCCTGGACCACAAATCAACAACAAATCCATTGAGGGCAGTGACACAGGGAATTTTTTAAATCTCAAGTTTCCTATATGCCCCCCAAATTTATTATACAATACCTTGTATAATAAAAATCATATATTATTTAAATAGTCTCCCCCCCTAAGTATCTGGGGGAGACAGAAAGAGAAAAGAGGGACAAGGTGGAGACAAGCAGAGAGAGAGAACCTTGAAACACCATGTAAGGCTAAATGTCACAAGCTTAAAAAATTCAGCAGAATTCTCATGCACTCTTTCCCACAGGGAGCTAGGCTTTCCACCGATGACCTTTAACAAAAAACAAGCAAGCAAACAGCCGTGATACTAATGGCATGTGCTTTTTATACTTTTTCTTTCTTTCTTTTTAAAAATCTTCTACCGGCAGGATGAATTTCATCAGCACAGATGGCCTGCGTTTGGGGTGGCAGGTCTTGGGGTCGAACACTCCTTTGGACCGCATCTGGGTGGGGTGATTCAGCCCCTGGTTCTTCCAAGACGAGATAGTTTAAGTCATGATCATTTCCTGTGGTTGCAAAAATCCCATTTCAGCTTGCAGCTGACATAGTGTATCTGCAGACGTGGGGGGCAGACAGGCTGGAGCGCTGAGTGGTCTGCAGGAAAACACACCAACCGTACTTCAGGCACTCCTTCCCCTCGGATCTCGAAGGACAGTTCAGAAGTCAGTGTTTCCCGGTAGAAGGGGCGTGGGACTTGAGGTCTGGAGGGGTTCAGGTCCTGGTGTCATTAGTAAGCTCCAAGAGGGAGCTGGGGGGCCAGACAGCGTCCTTCCAGATAATAGCAGATGTTTTGCAAAGTGCCTGGAAACAGTCACCCTCTTGAGAAATCCAAGGAATGAGAACTCTGCCTGAAAATTGAAACTTCGAGCAACGGCACTCTGAGGGACTGGCAAATCTTTGCGGTTCATGTTACACATGTTGCTACATGAACGTGACCTTCCCGGCTCAAACTGGTGTAGCATCAGGCCAGGCTGGGTCACGTGTCAGCAGGTCCCGGGTGACGGAGGACGAGGGTCTGGGTGAGCTCTACACAGAGAAATAATTGTCTTAGCTGAGGGATTCCCTTATGGCTGGTGAGAGGGAATTAGAAGTTAATTATCCAAATTTTGTTCTGTATAGTGTGATTGCAGATACTCTATTTTCGGTCCTGGGCCTACCTCCAGGACGGAAAGCGCAGCAGCCTTTCCTGGTACTGGGGAGGAGGTCAGCTCTGCAACCAGTTGTTGGTACCTGCCGCCTCCAAGGCCTTCCTTCCGTTCTCTCTGGGATTCATTCTAATAACTCTCATCAAGTTCCCCAGTGGTAAATCCGACGCTCGACTCTCAGTTCTCATTCACCTTGAACTCTCAAAAACGTTTGACCTTGCTGCTCACTCCTTCCTCCCTGAAATACTGTCTCCCCTTGGCTTCCAGCAATCCGCGTTCTCCTGGCTTCTTATGGCCCCACTCCCACCCACGCTTTCTTCTTGGTGCCCTTTCTTGGTTTCTCCTCTCCTGCCGGGTATCGGAGCCATGGAGAATGCTATGGATCAACCTTGTCTTTTATACCAACGTTTGGCAGTGGTCTGATCCAATGTTATGTCTTTAACCACCATCGCTAGGCTAAACCATAAAAAAAAAAAGTCACCATTTTATAGATCAAAATGGTTGAACACTGGCATTTTCACATGGTTAAACCTAACGACTCCCAAATGTTATTTCCGTGAACTCCAGACACCTCCATCCACCTGTACGTTGTGCTTGCTACCTTCTCTCGGAGGTTAGGTGTATTACGAGCATGGTGGGACCAAACCCAAAGCCCCGGAACCCCTGCCGTGCCCCACCCCCACCGAACATGCTTCTCCTGCATTCTTGCTCATTTCAGTCGAAGGCAATTCCGTGTCTTTTAAGCTGTTTAACTAAAAATCCTTGGAGTTATCCTGGAATCCTCCAGTCTTCTTACGACCAACATTCAGTCCAGCTGCAAACCCTTTGGGCTCTAACTTCAGCACATACCCGGCCCTGACATGCATGGTCTCTGCTGCAGGTGGGTGCAAGGCCCCGCTGCCCCTCACCTGGCTCAGGTACTGAATAACCACTTCCTAATGGGTACCCTTGCTTCTGCCCTCGCAGCTGAAGGACTCCTGTTAAAACACAATTGAGATCATGTCAACCCTTGGCTCGAAAACTCTAACTTAGGGTCGAAGTTGGATTCCCTACGAGGGCCTCCCAGCGTCAGCAAAGATTCGGCTCCCACTTCCTCCCTGGCCTGAAACCTGGGCTTCCTCCTCTCACCTGCTCAAAGCACACCGGCTTCTTACTGATCTCTCAGATGTGCTGCTGCCTCAGGGCCTTTGCACGGGTCAGTCTTCCTGCCTGGCACGCTTTGCCCCTGGATAGCTCTCTGGTTCACTCCCTCACCCTCTTCAAGGCTTTGCTCAACTGTCCCTTTTTCACGAGGCCTTCCCTGGCCACCCAGGTCCGGTTGCAGCCCTCCCCCAACCGTTCCACACTCACTCATCTCTGGTCAGTCTTCCCCTCCGGGCAGGGGTTTCTCCCTGTGTTGCTCACTGCCCTCTCCTGACCCTCAGAACTATATCTAGAAGGTACTGGTGTTCAATCCCTATTTGTTGAGTAACTGACTATTCACTTGGATCGTCGAACATCCAATTAGTCAGCAATTGGTCACAAATAGAACCAAGCTGTGTGTGGGTGGGTGAATGTTGTCAAAAAAAAACCTTTCAGGGAAATTCCTTGGTTTCTCATCAGTCAACAGAGAGCTGTAGCCAGGCCTGAAAGCATCCACCCCATGAGGACATCGGACCCAGTGCTTTCGAACCCACTACCTGACACTCTGGGCCAGTCTGTGTGCTGGGCACTGTGAATACCACGGGGGGGGAGCGATCCTGGCACCCGCCCTCTGGGAGCACCGAGTCAGTGGTGGGGACGCATGCTAACCAGACAACCGCGCGCGCACACAGGTGCAAGCAGAGGCGCTCAGAGTCGTGCTGTGAGGGTGAGATCCTCAGAGCAGCGAGAGCTGAGTCAGGAGGATTTGGAGGGGCTTCTCAGAGGAGGTGAGAGGCCTTCTTCTCGTCCTGCTTCTAGAACAGAGCCTTGGATGTAACAAGTGTTCAGCCAATACTGGTCAACTATTTCACCGGTGGCTGCAGGTACGTTGTGGCTCAAGACAGGGTGGAAACTGAGGTCCACGGAAAGGACTGTGTGGGGTTCCGCTGACCCCTGTGCAGCTGGTCAGATTCCCTGGGGTCCTTGTGTCAAGGGCAGAGCGTTGCGTTGACATCAGGCAGCCAGCTGGCGGCCTTCGGCACTTGATAAACCTCTCTGAGCCAGTATCATTCCTGATCTTCGGAGCCGCAGGGATGCAGCTATTCACAGCAGTCCCTTACGGCAGCCCCTGGCGTGGTGGGACCGGGGAACGTTTATTCCCTTTCCTCCTCCGTCCTCCCCCACCTTACACATGCTGTACCCAAAGGGCAACGACTCAGGGGGGGAAGACTAGCAGCTGCTGGCTCTCGCCAGGGGAGGGGGAGGGTCCTGCGCGATCCCCGGAATGAACGTCCCTGATGCGCGATGCATTTAGCACCTTCTGCTCTGTCCTTTTTGAATTCGCTCCTCCACCCTCATCTCACACTTCAACAGCAGACGGAAGAAGCAATATTCAAGGTAACTTGGAGTCAAGATCACAGATATGAACGAAGTTCACTCAGGGTCATCTACTTCCTCCTGCTAGATTATCTCCCTGGGTATCTGCCATGGGAGTGGGGGTGTGGGGCCGGATTTGAGGCACCGCTAGCCAGCAGCTGGAGGGGTCCACAGTAAGTAGAACACAGTCCTGGACTTTTCCGCCGGTCACCTCTGGGGCAGGAGTCTGCACCAGCAACCCCTGCCCCAGACCAAACAGCGGGGCAGTCACTGGGGGTGGGGTAGGAACCAAAGGGGGAACTTGGGAGGGGAGAATGATTTACCGTTTCTCAGTCACCACATGCCAGGTGCTAAAGCCTGAATAGAGCCCCAAGACCTGGGCTTCGACATCCAGCTTGCTCTCCACCAGCTGTGTGACTGAGACAAATCACTTCACCTCTCTGAGCTGTTTCCTTCTCTGTCAGTGGGAATGAAAGCATCCACATGACAGGGATGTTGTGAAGAGCAATGAAGCAGCATGCACCTTGGTGCGTATCAGTGAGGTATCATTCTTATAGCTGTGTTTTCTCCTCTCACCTACTCAGTGAGGTAGGCATGCACTATCATCCCATTTCAGAGACCAGAAAATGGAGTCTGGGGAGGGTTAAGGCTTACCTGTGGCCACACAGCTGGAAAGCAACAAGGTTAGAATATCATCTCAGATCTTTTCACCCCCCCTCCCACCCCGGGCCAGGCTGGTTCCACTTCCACCTGGCGGGACCTGGGAGAGAGAAGGGGCCTGAGAACCGCCGTCCACGCCCACCTTTGCCTGCATCAGCTCAGCTCCGCGCCCGCAGAGGGTTTCCCTGCCCGGCCTTGTTGCTAATTTTGGCTTCTGTGGCTTGGTCCTGCTGCTTAGTCACACCTTCCTTGCGAAGGCCTCCGGCCCTAACCCCCAGCCAGGGCCAGAGGCAAGGAGACAGCGCTGAATGCCCCACGGGGTGGGTCTTTGCTGAGGTTTTCTGCTTCTTTCCTTTCCACTAGTCGATGTCTCCTTGTTGTCACATCTCCCACCAGGAGCGTGCGAGCTTCACTTTCTCTAAGTGTGGACACAAAAAAAGAGCGTAGGGGAGTGACTTCCATCCGGTGACACAGCAAAAAGGTCTCGCGGGGGCAGGCGACTCCCTGGTGGCCACCTTGAGCAGCAGAGGACAGAAAGACCTGGTACAAGGTTGTGGTCTGGTGAAGACCCCAGCCCCGTGATGTCTCCGGTCACCTTCGCCCCACGCGTACCGGAATCTCTCCCGCTGGCTGGGGAAATGCCCACCCGGGTTTTGCAGTAGAAGTGTGGCTCTTGCTGGGTACCCGAACCTCCCTCCGTGTCCTTCCCCTCCCCCTCACACTGCCCACTCCACCACAGGGGAATTCCAGGCCCGACCTCTTGATCTCTGCTCGCTCTGGGACAGGCAAGGTGCTGTCACACACTGCTGTCCCTCCCACACCCCAGGTAGGCAGCATGATTCTCCCTCTGCAGGTGAAGGCGCAGAGGGCCAGCGTGGGGTCTGGTGACCCGTCCCAGGGCACAACCCTGGGAACTCAGGTCTTGGGGCCTATAGACCCCAAGCTCAGTACTCTCTCTACTACGGCCCGCACGGGTGGGTCAGTGCCTTTTCATCCACGCTCTTGAGGAGTGACTGACGTACGTTAAATGCTGGCATGGTGTCAGGCTCGGCTCCGCCTCCTTCAGTGCCCCAACACCCGAGGCACTAGGTCCTGCCGCTCTCTTTGGTTCACAGCTGGGAAAACAAACCAAGGCCCCCAGGGAGGAGTGGCCTGTCCCAGGTCATGGAAACGGGAACTTGGACCTGGTACCGGCGGTGCCTAAGGATGGTGCTACCTGCCTGGGAGAAAAGCACACGTCCGAGGATGCGGTCAGTCCGGGTTTGAATCCCTGCCCCACCGAGGTCTAGCTGACGAGCCCTCTCCCCCTGTGGGATCCTCAGCTACGCAACACGGGGGCTGCCTCCTTCCTGGTTACGGTCCAGCCCTGGGCACGGAGTAGGGACTCCAGCAGCCTGAGCGCCCCTCTCTTCTCTCCGGCTTTCAGCAAGCCTCAGACCACGGCGGGTGGCTCTGGGACGAAACTCAGGGGACCTTCTGCTGGAGGTGAATCGGGCTCCTTCCTGGGGCCCAGGCAGCTCACTCTTTTCAGCCTCCTTCCCCCCCCCTAATTTTTTAAGCAGTTTTTAAATTACAGTTGATGTACAATATTATATTAGTTTCCGGCATACAACCCCATGATCAGGCAGTTATGTAGCTCATGGAGTGACCGCCCCGACAAACCTAGCACCCTGCTGACCCCGCACGCAGTCACCGCGGCATTGTTGGCTGCGTTCCCTGCGCTGTACTTGACCTCCCCATGACCGGTCTGTGACTACCTACCTGTACTTCCTCACCCCTTCAGCTTTGTCACCCTTTTCCCAAACCCCTCTCCCATCCAGCCACCGTCGAATCGTTCCCTGTATCTACGAGTCTGTTTCTGTTCTGCTTGTCCGCTTGTCTGCTTGTGTTGTTTCCCAGAGTCCACAAGTGGGCGAGGTCACCCGGCCGTTGGTCCCTTTCTGCCTGCCCTGCCTCGCCCGGCGCGACACCCTGTAGGTCCCTCCACGCTGTTGCAGACGGCGCCATTCCATTCTTCTTCACAGCTGCGCTGTAATCCACTGTGTACACGCACCGCTCCTTCTCCATCCACCTGTCCACAGATGACACTCAGGGGGCTTCCACACCTTGGCCGTGGTACGTGATGCTGCAGTGGGTACACACATGTGCATGTCTTTTCAATGCCGTGTTCTGGGTTTCGTCGGATAAATACCCAGACGTGGGGGTGCTGGGTCCTTCTTTCTCTTGTTGAAGGCTTTTCTGGTTTAAAGTCTATTTTGTCTGGGTGAGTATAGCTTCTTTGTGATCTTGTTCCAGGGCACTGTGGGAGAGGTCGGGTCCCGCGGTTCCCTCTCTGTTTTCCAGCTTTAATTTTAATCTCCTCCCTACCCCCCCCCACCCTGGCGTTCCTTCCCCCTCCCCAGGGCACTGCCCATGGGTTTCCACTCTGGAAAGCTTTTTCTGCCTGAACTCCTATCTGCTTCCTGTGGTTGATATTTGGCAGAGGCTTTGAGTGGCTCCTCTGTCTGAGTCATCGCCCTCTCCCCAGCTCCCGCTGACCCAGCGTTGGAATTTTCTCAGCCCCTTCCTGTCCCCGTCCCCCACCAAGGTGGGCTGCTCTGAGCAACTGACCCCTCCTTTGCCAACTGCTCAGAGCCTCCGAGGGAGGGTAGGGCTCAAGTTCAAGTCTCTCAGAGCAGCTACACGGAGCCAAGGGGCTGTGCTAAGGACTTTCCGTTCGTTATCTCATTGACTCACACGGCATCACTGCGTGATCACAGTTGGTTAGTAACTGTTTCCTCTGAGAGGCTCAGGGAGGTGAAGGAGTCTGCCCCGCATCAGATGACCCTTGTCTGGCCGACTCCCGTTCCCAGGCCTTTACACACAGCTGGGAGAATTTGAATGTCACCTCACTCCCTCAGCTTTGGGGGAAAATTTGGCTTGTGAGCACCCACTCTGAGCCCAAAGGGTGCCCCGGGATTTCCCAGAAACCCAGAGGGTCACTGTGTGTGGGAGGAGGAAGCATGACTCTCCAGGGGCCAGAGGGGATCTCAGAACAAGGGCCATGGTGTCCAGAGTCTGGGAGCCTGGCATTTTGGCGAGGGGACTGCCCCGTCCCTCCGAGGCCTGGGTGGACCTGAGCTTCCCATTCCATTCCCCAAGGGCCCTCTATGAACCCACAGAACCCACACTCTGCCGTCTTGGATTTTTGACTAGCTCTTCCCCATCTACCTCCAAACTGCATATATTTAGCGATGGTATGTGTGCCTTTAGCTCTGGCCAAGGCAGAATTTTGGGAGGACATTTGGCAACCCTTCTGATCAGGAGCTGTCATCGCTGTGTCAGGGCCTGAGAAGGGACTGGGGCCTTGGACCTAAGGCCTGGATGGCCTCTCCCCTTCTTCCCCTTCTTCCCTGTAGGAGACAACACTTCCTGAGCAGCTGCTGCGGGCCAGGAGCTGGGGACATCGTCTCACTGGACTTCCATCAGCGCCCTTCCTGCGAACCCCCCCTTTAGACTCAGAACGGAGGCGTGGGGGTGGCCCGGCCAGCGTCACTCACCCGACAAATACGAGGTTTTCCAAGTCCCCGCCTGCTGAGGACTCATCTATTGTCTACATGAAAGGTAGAGGCAGCGCCCTCCTTGCAGCGATCTGCTTTTTCCTGGTAAAGCGGCCCCGACACGGTTACACGTTTTATTGTTTGGAGCCCATTAATTCATTCCCCGTGTGAGTGAGGCTATGCAAGCAGGTGACGGCCGCGCAGAAGGCACAGGCAGGAGCATCATGTTAAGCCTCAGGGAGTCCGCGCTTCACCTTGTCCTTTACACCATATCCACGATCCCACAATGCAGTGCGCTCATGCATTTGCATAAACAAATGCCAAGGCATGTGTGCTCAGAAACATGAGGCCTACAATACAGCCTCGGGGGTACACACCCCACAACGTGTGTGTTCTCCGAGACACAAACACAGAAGCGGGTACACACACGGAGATGGTCGCATACTCAGACATCTCTGTGTCCGGGCACACCGAAGCACAGATACACACCCACGCACACACCAACTATTTGAAGTGAATTCTCCCCGAAGCCAGTGGGACCGGCTCTGTCTTCGGAAAGAAGAATGAATCAGAGATTTACAGAAAGGAAAGTCACGCCAAAAAAACAGGGTGCAGTTGAACTTTTGCGAAATTGGCACAGAAAAAAGGGGAAGGGAGAGACTGAGATAATGACACCCGAATTCTGAGGATGACACCAGTATTTATACTTGGCGTAAATGTATAAAAACTGTACAAAAGAGGCAGGTGCATGTACATATTGCTATTAACAGAGTAAACTGTTACACATCTTCTGAAAATGTTTTCCTTATCGGCTCCAGCTGTCAAATTTATACCCTTTTTTCCTAGAGTTCCGCTTCCAGGAAGTTAACCTGAAGGAAAACCTCACAAGAAGAAAACGTGACCCGACGAGTGAGCGGTCGCTGCGCTGCTGTTAGGAAATCATGGTGGCTGGCGGAACGCCCGTCACTAGGCCGTGTCAGCCCGCTGTGCGGCAACGTTTTCAGCCGTCACGATGGCCGTTAACGAAGACCAGGGGAGTCACTGAAAGTATTTGTGACGAAGTCAGAGGAAAAGGAGGGCACGGAGTCGGGTACTCGCGGCGACAGAGATGACCTGAAGGTTCGTCTGCGAGGAGCTAAGTAACGAAGAGTGAGAAGCAAACTGGTTTTGGGGGGCGAAATGGCCATTACCGATTTGCTCAGGCATCTGTTTTAAGGCGTTATAATAACGATACTCGTTCCAAAAGCTAACGAACTGTGATGTAAAAGATGAACCCAACTGAAAACAGCCTGAGAACCGCAGGAAAGATCTAACTCGCGCGTGGGGAATGGAGACTTGGCGACTCCTGCGTGTGAGAGGCTATGTACACAGACGTGTGAGTGTACCAGGATGCCATGCACACACCGGACTTGGCCAGCCTCCCGGCCTCGACCGCTGAGAGTCTCAGACGACAGTCC